>VXBA01000861.1:2310999-2337470 GCA_013399895.1 Serilophus lunatus | reverse complement strand
GGCGACAGCGGCGAGCCGCGCCCGGGGGGCCCCGCCGTCCCCGCCGCCTCCGCCGCGCCCCCGGGCTTGCTGCTGCTGCCGCCCGCCGCCTCCTGCCCGCCGGCCCCGGGCTGGATCGAGAGACCCGCCGGCACCGGCGGCTACTGGGACAGCAACTGGGACAGGTGAGCGGGGAGGGAGCGGGAGGTGCCCGTGAGCCGCCTCCGGAGCCGGGAGGGGAAGGGAAGGTGCCCCCGGGGCCCGTGTGGGGCGAGGTCGGGGGGTCCCGCTCACGGCGCTGCGGTCCCGGGGCGCCCCGGAGGGATGCGGCAGCGCCGGGGTTTGCGTGGGGCAGCTCGGGGACTTTCCCCTGGGCTGAGAGCCCTTTATTCTGCTGCTCTCAGCCGCGGGCTGGTGAGAAATGGGAGCCCTTATATGAAGACGTGCCTCTTTTCCTCTTTTCTTCTTTTACTCCTCTCTCACTGTTGCTTTACGCGTGCCCCAGGGATTTTCGGCTCGGAAGCCGTGCCCGTGTGGTGCCAAGCGCTCGCTGGGCAGGCACAGGGCCCGATGCTCGTGTTGGCCACGAAACTGCCAATTATTGCTCTTCCATCGTGTAATGGCGCTGCGACCCCGAGAGCCGTGGCTGTCGGTGTGGAAACGTGTCCGTGCAAGGGTTAATTGCATTTTCTGATTCTTTAATTAGAACGTGCAGATATCTGCATTGAGCTTTGGCTCATTTGGCTTCTGTCTGGCAGAATTATCTCCCTGGGGAGACTTATGTCAGGCTCCAGTTTAATCATGGTAAATCCAAACTTAAGCATTAACAGATTTTTATTGTATAATGCATCCAGTGTTGATTTTTGAGAGGCTACAGGATTAAATGGTCATGTAAGTAAGGTTATGTACACACCAGTGATAAAATTAAAACCTTTATTTAATAAGGTTACACCTGGTTACGTGGTTACACTGGGGGAGGTACTGAAGCTCCTTGTTTAACTGCAGCAGGTAACCAGGTATCACAGGATTCTTAACAAGTGGTGGCTTTTCAAGTTTGGAACAAAAGCAAGCAAGCATTTTGCCCTTGCACAGGAATTGTACAGCTCAGTTCTTGGAGAAGACTGGATGTATTCATTCATGTGAAATGCTTTATTTTAGCCACCAGATGAGTTATGCCATTTGCTGCTTTACAAATGTGCTTGAATTTATTTTCGATACTTTTTTTGTTTTCTTGATGTTTCTTTCCAGCAATACAGTTTCCACTGAATCAAGAGAAGTGTCCTGTGAAATAGCAGTGGAATGTCTTGTTATTGGACTATTATTTAATTTTTAATGCTTTGCTGAACTTTAACAGCTCAAGGAATGTGTTGAGCCTCATTGTTTAATGGAAATCATGTGCTCACTAAATCAAAGTGGAGGCAGCAGGGCTTTTCAAAGGCAGGCTTTGCTGTGAGCTGGAGGAATAGGCATGGGAAGCAGCAGTTTTCTGTGACCAAATTACTTTGTCTCAAATTGAATAAAAATTACATTTTCGATTAAAAAGATCTATGAACAAACACTCCAGGCTGAAAAACTGGAAAGTTTGACTGGAGAGACCTGACATGACCTAGTTTAAAGCATAAAATCATTCTCAACGTGCACTACAGAAGGTTGGAATCTTTCTAGGATGTTGTTGGGAGGATGGTTTTTTAGTCTCTTGATGTAAATGTGGTTGATAAAGTGCAGGTTTTATAAGTGTTATCACAGGGCCTTATAGATGCAGAGCATTTTCTTTCTTTTATGATCAGTCAACACCTTTTCCTCTTTTCCTGGGTATCCTTCCTAGTTAGGTTTTCTTGTCAAAAAACCTACTGTTATACCTGTGACTGGAAATTAGTGAAAATCCCAAGAACAGCTGTTGAATCAAAAATACAAAATTGAAATACAAAGTCTCAGCTGGTGTTTAGAATCTTCTTGTCCAGACAGACTGTACCTTTTGTATGTTTTAGTTGCACCATTTCTTTGCATTAGGATTTAACTTTTTCTGGTGTTTGTTGCTTTTATTTCCCAAGAACTAATTTGGGGGTGGCTGTCACTCTACAGCAAATTTATCTATGTGAAGTTACACCTTTTAACCTACAACATTAACTTTTAGTAAATGCAGGCTTTCTATGTATCCCTCTTACACAAAGGTTTGAATCGGTTCTGAGATACAAATGGCTGAATTGTCAATTTTTAGTGCTTCAGCTACACCTGGAAATAAAGCAAGGGTATCTAACTGCAAAATTCCTCCACCTTTTAGTCCCCCCTGTGTAAAAATGACATTGTGTTTGTTTAGACGTGAACCACTGGCTCTTATCAACCTCAAAAAGAAAAGTGAAGAAACTGGGGAAGAAGAACTTGCCCATCGTTTAGATCACTGCAAAGCAAAAGCCACCAGGCACATCTTCCTCATCCGTCACTCTCAGTATAACTTGGATGGCCGGGCTGACAAAGACAGAACTCTGACCCCCCTCGGTAGGTGGCACTCACAGCTCCACACTTTGCATTTTGAGGAGATTGCTTTTCACACGTGCTGTCCTGAGGAGCACAGGTCAGTAGCTCAGGGCTGCTCTGGGTCTCGCTGCCAAACTTTAATCCAGTTTCTGGATCCTTTGTGGCAGAAAGATGTCATGAGGAAGTTTGTCTTCTTCATTTTTGATCCTCTGAATCCAGACGTTAAGGTGTGCTTTACAGAGTTCTAAGCACAATCAGGTGTGAAGAAACTTGTCAGAGGAAATTCCCACTTACTTTAAGGTTGCTTTGGCAAATTTCCATGCCAGCTGACAGAATTCCTCAGGGCTGAGTCTTTTAAACTTGGCTCTTTAACTAACTTTGAGGTAGAGTTCTCTTAAAAGGGAACTTTTGTTTCTTTTAGTTAATATGCTGATTTATTAAAAACACCCCTGACTTTCCTTTCAATTGAAATGTTTAAATACATTTCACTTTTGCTACTGACACTTTCTGGGAGTCCTGCTAATCAGTTATGGGAAATGAGGATAACCTCTGTCTGTGTTAAGATTAATTCATTGATCCTGTGATTAGGTCTCAAATGCTAATTAGTATTACTTTTAATAGTGTTCTCTAAAAGCAGTGGACACTTTCTTGATTATATGGCAAGACTGCTTTGAGAGGGGGAATAATTATTAGTGTTTTTTTTTTTGTCCCAAATCTTGATGTCCAGTGTGCAAACAGCAGTGAAATGCTAATTTCAGGCCTCGGGTGCTGAATTAAACTGGCAACAAAGTATAATATTAATCCTGTCTCATCCTGTGCCTTAAGTAAATGACTTAACCTGTCTGTTGGCTTTTCACCTACCTGCCTGAAAGACAGGAGGAAGCTTTTCCTGAGGCTCTCCAGGTGCTGTGAACTGTGGAGCTGGTGTTGCCTTTGTGAACAGTGCACTGTCAGGCCTGAGGGGTCTGTTTGACACAGTCACTCTGCTCCCTGAACAGATGGCTTGGCTCAGCACTGCCTTTCTTTGGAAGTGACTTCCTTGGGGTGGGGCTAACAGGGATATTGAATACTTTACTGGAAGTTGCTGAATAAGTTTTGATTTTTTTTTTTCCTAATCAAAACCGGCAAAAAAATTTTTCCTGCCAATGGAAATATGTCTTGAAATAGTCCAGCCCATAAGCTTGGTCTGAGTAAGTAGTGACTCTGGTAAGAATGATTTCCAGTTGCCTTTTGAAAGGAAAAAGCCTGACATTGGTGGAGACCTTTTCTGTCTGCTGGACAACTTTGTTGGTGGTTTGCGTGAGGCGCTTACGAGAGTGTCACCAATTTATGTAATGAATATCCTTTGTAAGGTCGAGAGCAGGCTGAACTGACTGGACACAGGCTGGCAAGCTTGGGATTAAAATTTGATCAGATTATCCACTCCTCCATGACTAGAGCAACTGAAACAACTGAAATTATAAGCAAACATCTCCCAGGTAAGAGGGTTCCCCTCATTTTTCATTGTCTTCTGGTCCTTAAAAGTGTAGAACCGTAGAAGAACTATAGTAGAATTCTTAGCTTGTCCTTAAGGTCCTGTGTGAGTATGTCTGTATTTATAAAGAAACCTACAGCTGTAATTCTGTTTGTTTCCAGTTTGTCTTTAAAGGTTCAAGTGCAGCCTGGGAAGACTCAGCTTGCTGTGCCAAGCTGGTCTGGCTGTTCTCAGTTGGAATAAACTTTGTCTTGCTGATGGCAAAACAGTTGTGTTGGAGGGAATCACACCCTTGATAGGAAGTGTGTAGACTAAAATGGACTTTAGGATGAAGGGGAAGTTTTTCTTGAAGAAAGACCCTGAAAAATGTATTGAATGTAGAGGTCTGGGGCTGTTTGTAGCAGCATGTAAAGTAGTAATTCCTTTCTGAATCTCTATTTGATATTTCAGGAGTCAAAAAAATTAGTACTGATCTGCTGAGAGAGGGAGCACCTATAGAGCCAGACCCTCCAGTCTCCCACTGGAAACCAGAAGCTGTGGTAACTTCTTCTTTAAAGTTTTTTTTGGTTTATGGTTAGGGGCTTTTTTCAGTATACTCTATATGGACAGTAGTGGTATCTTGCAGTGTTTTGAGCTGGTGTTTTTTTATCATAGACCTTAAATAATTGCATACTTTTCTCCCACCCCATAAGTGTACAAATAGTAAAAATAACTCAGTCCTGGAGCATTAGTTCAGGCTCAGGTGTACAAATGCAGAACCCTGGGGAGGGCGAGGCCCACCCAGGCAGGGTGGTGCAGGCACCTGAGCTGTGTGTCATTCCCACCCTGCTGCCTCCAGCAGTATTATGAAGATGGAGCTCGAATTGAAGCCGCTTTCCGCAACTTCATCCATCGGGCTGATGCAAAGCAGGAGGAGGACAGCTACGAGATCTTCGTCTGCCACGCCAACGTCATCCGCTACATCGTGTGCAGGTACCTGCACTGGGGGGAGCTGGCTTATGGACCACTGAGGGAGGAGGGGTGTTGGTTGGGCTTGTTTCAAGTGGTTGGAGATCAGTGCCTGCATTGGGAGCAGCTGCTCCTGCGGCTTCTTCACGGGATTCATTTGCAGAACACTTTAATTCTGATTCTACAGCGAAAATGGCCGAACTGGTGAGACTTAACCTTTTCTGTACAGCTGAAGAGTTGCTTTAATGCCACATGATTCTTCCATAAGTCTGGGGATAGTGCTTGTGTGGACTGTTGGAAAAGACAACAAATAGAGCATCTGACTGGATGTGTCTCCTTGAGGTGACATGAATTTGATCTTACATAATGAAAGATTGATTTAGTTTTACGATACTTTAGTAATGGAAATTTTTGAGTTACATACATGTTGCATTAGTGTGTTTTTGCAGTAACATCCAGTATTGGATTAAGGAGAGTGTGGATCTTTCTGATAATATCAAGGTTGTTCATGAAGGAGAAAACAATTATAGATCTTTGCCCATTCTGTATCCAGCCAGCTGAGTCTGTTTTATTCCTCTTCCCTATCAACAAGGCACTGTCTGTAAGATAATTTGTTGCGAGCAGGACAGATGTGATTAAACTTTAATCTGATCGATACTTGCAACAATTTCAGTTACCTTTTTTTAGCTGAGCTAGTTAAGTGCTAGCCTGGCTTGTCTGCTCTGTGGGCTACTTTAGAGCTCTTCAAAATTGCTGTACTTAAAATTATTGATCAGGTTAACAGAATATTCTTTCCTGTGCCAAAAAATATTGTGTTGCTGCTACCTAGGCTTTTTCTGAAATACTTAAGTATTTTTTCTCTTTGCTGTTGCTTCCCTCTTTAACTTTTCTTCTGTGCCTTCTGTTCTAGGCTGTCTTATAGCACAGTTGAGTACGGTCCATGTGACATTCCCTTTGAATCTAGCTTGGCTGTAGCTGGTATTTAATTTCTTGGGCTTTCTACAAGACTGTCCTAAGATCCAAACCCAAGTTATTCTTAAGCATCTGAGGCAAAAGATGTTTGAGACAACATGGTATTTTTTCCAGGTGTTTAATCCAGTTGATGGAGGTCCTTGAGCTCTTGAGATAGAGTTTCAGAATAGCTGTAGACTAGCTGTGATACTGTGTTACTATAGAAGGTACAAGGTACTTTTTCTTACCCCTTCTGGGGAATGAGGTAGGTGATGGGAAGTAGTTCTGGTGAACTTCTACAGGCACATGCAGGCCACTGGAATGAATCCTGCCTTGCTGCTTCTGCTCCAGTTGTTGCACACCTGCCTGTGTTTGTGAGCCTGACATTGTGTAACAGCGGCTGCTGAGGACATTGCCACACACACCTTGGCTCTCTGGAGGTGGCCCTTGGGGTGCTGAACCAGCTTTTCCACCTGTCCCAACCTGCACAGGGTGTTGTGGTGCTGCAGCTGCCTCGGGGACAGCCTGGACCTGTGCTCCCCACTGTCCTGGTTGTGACGAGGCTGCTCAGAGCACTCACGGCAACCTCCCTGTGTCAGAGCTTCTACTTTCTGTCATTTTGAACTAATCCTGTCAGCAGTAATCACACCCATCTGCTGGGCTCTGCTTATCCAAGTGCACTGTTGGCCCCAGCCCAGTTACCAACGCTGTGGTTTTATCAGTTCCACCAGCAAAGTGGTTTTTCCAAGGCTCACTGGGAGCGTTGGCATGCCAGCTGCAGAATGCCCAACAATTTCGGGGTTTTGTGTTTTTTCCTCCCCTGATCTGGGGCAGAAGGTGATGCATCTAACTTGTTTATGAATTAATATTACCTTTGTATTTTTCTCCACAGGGCATTGCAGTTCCCCCCAGAAGGTTGGCTGCGACTGTCCCTTAACAACGGCAGCATCACTCACTTGGTGATACGCCCCAACGGGAGGGTGGCCCTTCGAACCCTGGGGGACACAGGGTTCATGCCTCCAGACAAAATCACACGCACCTGAATGAGCAAAAAGGATGGCTGTCCAGGAGCTGCCTCTCTTTGCACTAGCACATTCTGCTACAGTACCACTAGATTTTTGTTACTTTGGGGTGTGATGCTGTCTTAAAATGTCCTTTAGCCCCTTGCCTCCTTCATATTCATATCTGCCTTTCAGTCCAGAAAACAAGAAACTTGGTAAGCCTGAAGCTGTCCAGATTCCCCAAAACTCAAAAGCTGAGCTGTGGAATACGGAGATTGAATGTCTGCTCAGCAGTTGCAAGAGCACTGACTTTTCCCCCACCCTGCTGTGAATTCCTCTAACCAAAGCTTGCACCTGTGGATATTTTTTTTGTGCAGGAAAAGTGATTGGTGTCAGAACAGCCTTTATCTCAGCTAAAATGAAAGGTGAGCCAGCTTGTTTCAGCTCCTGCAGGAGTGACAAACAGGGTATTCTGCTGTTTAAAGGATAAAGGGATAAGGCTTCAGTTTTTGTAACTGTTAAGTGTGTATGTTTATGTTTTGTCATTGTTCCACTCTGCCCCCAAAAAAGCCCCTGTAAACTGTGCCTGGAGGTTATAAGCATAAAGCAAAAAGGGTAAAAAACACATTTGCCTCAGGCTGTGGTGCTAGAATTAACTGCTGCTTATATATTAAGTGTTCTGCCATCCTCAGGATGTCCTTTAAGATGTTCTGAGCAATGTTTTTCAGTCTTGTAAAGCCTTTAACTAAAACATGGTCTGGAGAAGGCTGTACAGATGAGTCCATAGCAGTAGATGGAAGGAAAGCAGCAATCTTCTGAAAGTTCTTTCAGTTATTGACTCATATTTTGGAGTGCTCTCTCCTGTTGGTTTGTATTTATTGATACCTTACTTTGCCAGTAAATACCACCCCTAGTTCAGGGTAGTGATGCCTTGAGGGTCTGCAGTACTGGAGCAAACTGCTGTTGCTGCAGTGGTGCAGGAGTGTCCCTGGGATGGCTTTTCTAGGCTGTGTAGGACAAGAGAAGGGCAGAATGCTCCAAGTGCCTTTCATACAGCTGACACTGCTGGGCTTGTTCTGGGAGGGGAGAGCTCAGCAGCATTCCAACTTAAGGCTGCTTGCTGGGCACCCGAATGGGTGTAGTAACTTGGCTCAGTTAATAGCTGGAGTCTTGGAAAATGTCACCCTTGCAGAGTCTGCCTTGGTGATAGACCACAGACTAACTTGTTTGACAGGTTCTTCTATCAATAAGGACATTGATTAGACCCTGAAATCACTGCTGTCAGAGCTCTGTGAAGCATAATCAGGGCACACAACCTCTGGAGACAGGGCTTAAGGGCTTGTTTGATACTGCACTGCTACATCAGAGTGAGTTCAAGGAACTGGCATAGTAGGGGAGAAACCATGAGCGTTGTGTAGTGAAGGGGTTGGGGGCAAGAGGAAACCATCATGATGTAACTCTCATTGATGCAATGAGAATAATTTACGAGGTTTTGTCTATTAACTTTTTAAAAGTTTTGAATAAAATACTTGGGTCTGTCTTTCTTTCCTGTCCTGTCAGCTGAATGGCTGGAGCGCTCCACAGGGACTGCCCGTGTCCCCTACACTGCTGAGGGCAACAGTTCATTTACCACCTTTGTCCTTTTAGCTCAAACCATCTGAAATGTAAACCTGAGACAGGAGCCAGCACAGAAGTTAGTTAATTGTCATCAGCCACTGGAATGCACAAGAGGGGAGTGCTGTAGCCTAATCACAGCTATTTGCAGGGCTGTGTCACTTCCAAGCATGGAACAGGTGCACCAAACACCAGTAAGATGAAAATTCAGTGCATTTTTATTTGTGTGTGTGTGTATACATGTACCCTCTCTTACACCCCCTCTGTCAGTGAACAGGCTCCTGGTGGGCAACCACAGGACACACAACACCTTTTTGCACGAGTACAAAATTAACAAAGTTTTGGTGACACTTGAGGTGGAGGAGAAAGTATGAAATTTAAGTATGTACTTTTTACCATATTCTGAGTTCTTGTCTCTTGAAAACTCTAAGACTGTTCTTTAAGTCTTCAGGGGCACAGTCCAGTGCCATTGTGGACAACACAAAATTTGATGCAGGCTAGTTATGTGAGCAAGGCCTGGACCAACCAGTGCCATCAACCCACCTCTTTCCTGTGCCCCACACACTGAACACAGAGTGACACCTGCTATTCATTTGGTTTTTAATAGAAAGTGGGGAGGTTCTGTATCTTTAACATGACACTTTGCTAATTAAAAACAATCAACAAAACCAACAACTAATCTTTTGCACCTTTAAAAGTGAACTTTTGGCCAAGAAAACAATTCAAGCACTATCACTGATTTAAAGTGTCTTGACAGGCTCAGTGTTGAAGGGCTTTCTTCACAATCACAAATCACCAAATTACAGAAATTGCTGTTTTTGTCACAGCTGAAGAAGTAACACATTGTTAGGAAAATGACCTCAAGTGCAGTATAACTGGACTAATGCACATTATGTAACAAAGTTAAAAAAAATACTCTTGACTGAACCAAAACAAAATTACAAAGTGAAAGGGCAGGGTGCGTGGTGGTGGGTGGACAGAGGGGGAGTGTAGGGGTGTCTGTCTGGCTACATATACATACCAGTAACTTACATTTAAATATTAAAAAAATAAAAGCAAAGCATTATAAAGGTAAAAAGGACAAAGAGTGTTAGTATCAGTCTCCTGGCTCAGTAACAAACTAAGCAAAAGGGTGAGGCTGGAGAACAGCAGCTGCACCCACAGCAACTTACCCCAACAGCCTGGTTTTATCATGGTATGAGGCAATTACTCATCAGCTGAATAATTTCTCCAGAATGATAGAGAAACAATTTACATTAAATTATTTTAAAAAGACAACCCAACCAAAAATAAACCTTGACCCCCAACCTTTCAAAGTAAAACTTTGTAGGTATTTGGGACTTTAAAACGTTTGAGACCTACAGAGCCTGCTGCATCAAAGAAACAGATTTCAGAAAAAAACCCCAACAAAAATCCCTTATAAAAAACCTGTCAGTTAATAGACTTGGTAACAGCAGGTTAACTTTTGTTTTGTTTTGTTTTTAATGTCTCTTAAAGCATGACACCCACCCTGCTTTTTTTGGCTGGCTTATGACTGAGAGGAATTTGTGTAAAACAGCTCTTTCTAACATCCACCTCAATGGATCTAGACTTAATTTTAACAAAAGAGCAAAATAAGCTTTTTTTTTTTTAAGAATTTCTAGAAGAGGAGACTCTCCCCCCCATGGAGAGCTATCGCACCAGATAATCAAACTTAGAGACATTAAAAGACATCCTGTTCAGAAAGCCCAGAGAAAGACTGCATTTTATCTGCCCATAGTTAAGTGGATGCCACTTTTTTTTTTTAAACTTCTAAAAGAACAAAAAATTAATTAAAAAAATATATTACAAAAGGCACTACTGAGCTTGCAAAAGCAT
Source organism: Serilophus lunatus (assembly GCA_013399895.1). Classification (NCBI taxonomy): domain Eukaryota; kingdom Metazoa; phylum Chordata; class Aves; order Passeriformes; family Eurylaimidae; genus Serilophus; species Serilophus lunatus. The sequence goes on along the minus strand of VXBA01000861.1, from coordinate 2,327,171 downwards.
TAAGTGCAGTGTTGTAGGTTTGTACCAAATCATGAACCTATGGAGGGTGCACAGTTTGTGTACGAACAGTCACTGCCGAGTGAGCAGCCGTTGAACCCGGCGAGCTCTGGGCTCTGGGCTCGGCCCCAGGAGTGCTGGGACCCTCGAGGAGCAGCTGGGCCAACCCCTCCTGCTCCTCTGGTGTCTGTTTAGACTGAGTGCACTTCCCTGACAGCCATCCGAGGTGGCTCTGTGCTTCCTCCCTGACTGTGTGGCACCAGAGAATCCTAACCCATCCCTTCCTACCAGCACAGCCTCGGCAGAGCTTCGTTTTCTGACCAGATTTATGTCGTTAACAATTGATGGTTTGTTTTTTTTACCTAGAGCTCTGTTTCTGGAAGCCTTTAACACAACATTACAACCATTAGACTTGATATGGAAAACTAGAGTTTTGAAAAGCCACCTTCATTCTCAGCGTCATGCTGTCCTAACAAATCATTCTCACAGAAGGCTGAAGACTAAAAGTATCAACTGCTGTTAACAAAAACTCATTACCACATCAAGACTAGAGACAGTAAAAGCTTAGATTTCAATAAAAATAGTTTTAGTCCCTATTCCTCTCTCTTTACAGTTGGGAAATGAGCCACCCTCATGGGCCACTGGTTGCCACACTAATATCTTACAAACTAGACCATTAAGATATCTTGCTGGTAAATTTGCTGAGATTATTGCTGATGTGCTTTTGTGCAATAGCTATTTAAATCTGCTAAAAGCTTCTGTGGGGAAAAAGAAACCAGCTAATTTTTATGTATTTTTTTCTTAATCTTCACACTACCATTTAACGGAATCCCAGTAGTTTCTATAGGGCTCTGTCTGTAACACACTGGGTAGATGAAGGTGTTTTGTAACAGCCTCAGAACAAAGACTCGAGGTTCTCTGTGCACATACACACGGATAGACAGGTGAGTGTGTGGGGAGGAACTGCCCAGCCCAGACTGCTGGCTAGAAACACTTTCTGTTCGTGCCCAGGGTTTCACATCCCCATTCCCTGCTGTGAACTTGTCCTTGCATTACCCAGGCACGTTTTGGGCGTTTCACTCTGAGTTTCCCCTGCAAGCAGGAGAACATTTCACTTCATGCCATCCATTTCCTCTCCTGCAGTTCTGTTTGCTGATGATGTGCTTCCTTGACTATCCAAGGTAAGGAAAGGCAGTTGAGAGCTCTGTGTTCATTACAACAACAGTAACTAGTGACAGCAAATACCACCATTGCTAAGGGACGGTTCAGCTCACCGTGTCACTGGCAACAAGGGTTAACTCATAGCTACAGGACAACTGCACTGTCACAAACTTCTTGTATATCACCAGTAATAATCTACCTTGTGTATGGCATTAAGACATAAATCCCACGTTTGAAACATACAGTTGTCCTCAAATGAGGAAAAATAAATAGCCAAGTACAAATCTCATGTCACTTTAGTAACATTGCAGTTTTTTCCCCTCCACTGTAACAAAATAAAACAGGAGCTCCAGGATGATGGGTCGTGTTTTAGTGAGCAGGAGGCTCTGAAAAATAGCGTTGTTTGAACAGAGCCTGGTGGGCACGGGCTGGGCTGTAGCGACCAGGACTCCCAGGCTCTGGAGAGAATGAGGCGGCACTGCCGTGTTTGCCCAGACTTCCTGTTGTGACACTGTTTCTTCCTGAAGCATTTGGAAGGCCAGCAGTGGTGGGTTGGGACCGGAATTTTGCCTTCAGTGCTGGGCTTGGCCAACTGAAAGAAACAAGAAGTGATTTTGCATCTTTTTACAGAGAACTGCAATGAGGAGAGCAGCACTTCAACTCAGAATCGCCATCGTTTACTACATATTTTCCCTTAAATCAATGAGAAGTAGTATCTAAAATTTCTTTGAAAGCAGAGCAAAGTATTTCGTTAAATTTCTCCAAATTTTACCTTAAGCAAGGCAGGGTGACCAAAGGCTGATTCCAGCATCTGTTAATTCTTTTATATGTGACAAGACTCACTCGATAAGGCCCATTTGTATGTGATACAGCTCATCCTAAGATGCATCATTTAAGAGACACTACAGAAAATGTGCTCTAGATAAAAATATTTTATAAGGTTTAAATAAATACATATATGCAAAGTGATCCACACTCACACAGCTTATTAAAGATCTTTTGAAAACCATCTTCTTCTGACAGACCTGCTGCTATCTGCATTTTAAGGCCTGATTTTTGCAGTCAAAATCCCGCATCCCCAAACTCAAAGTGATTGTTGTCATTTCTTTGCTTTGGCAGAGGCAGCACTGCTAAAGGAGGCTGAGAAAGCCTTGGCACCATCAAATTACTGCATGAATTTACTTACATGATAGAACAGTGATTACACCCAAAACTTGTGCTACATTTTTGGGACTTTGGAAGAACACCTTGGACCTTTTAGACAGCAGAGTAAGAATACAAAAATCAAAAAATCAGAGGACGAGAGAATTTGACTCTGAAAAGTGAAGTGGTAGGACACCTTCCTATCAACCAAGAGTATAAAAACATTGCCTGTCTCTAACTCTGCTTTAAATCATTGAGAAGTATTAGTGAGGTGAGCTGCTTGTTTTTCTGAAATGGTATTTGCTGGCCCCATTTCAGAGCACTGTTTGGAATACAGAGAGACAAGGAAGCTGTTTTCTTTCCCAGTGCTTAGGCAGCATCTCCCCTTCTACTCAAAATCTGCACTCCTTCCAGTCCCATCAGGCTTCAACTCTTCCCACAACATTCTTCCTGCTCTAATCTCTACCATCTTAACACAGCTGCACTTCTCAGCTGCTGGTTCCCAACTCCTACTCTTAATTTTGTGGCCAATAAAGCCAGTGAGTTCTATTTTTAAAACAAGCTCTGACAGAGATTTAAAGACTCTTTCTGAAAAATTCATGTTTAATGCCTATATTGAGAACTTCTTAGTGGAAAACAGCTCTCATAGTAAGCGGAATTTCACGCATTTAAGAAAACTGGAAGGAATAAGAGAAAAATCAAGCCAGTACAGGTCACTGGATGGTTTCTGTGCTTGCTCCCTTTCCAACGTGGTGTGTGGCACTGGGTCAGCTTTTTGTTTTCCAAGAACATTATCATGACTATTGTCAGCTGCCTAAGCAAGGGACTCCTCAGTGTTCTGGCCAATGTCTGTCACAATGGAAATAAATCTTTTGTGTTGGTAAAATTACTACAGGGAGCCACTTGTAGGAAAAACTGTCACTTTGGGTCCCCAAAACCAGCAACATTCAAAATAAAACATAAACAGCATCACATGTCTGCAGGCCTCCTAACAGATGCAGCCTGTATCTATTATTTACGTGGCAAAACATGACGTTCTCTCAAAAAACTTAACACACACCATCCTTCACATGGACAATTCCTTTGAACTGGGGTAATAAAGGGTAAAAGTAAAAACAGTAATAAAAAGATGCCTGAAGATATTAAATTCACCTTAACATCCCTCTGCACAACCTAAGTACTGCAAAGCAATGCAAAGTTCCTGCACTGCATCTACAACAGGGATGAATTACTAACCAACAGCACAACTCCTGCTTATGAATAGGCAGCAGCCAAAAAGGGCTGGGGATGAACTTCAGAAGCACACTAATGGTTAATACAGTTGAATATTTAAAAACAAGGTTCTGTGATCAACAAAGTTCAAAATTTAACTATTTACAGTGTTCTGCAGCTGACCCGCTAAAAATGTTATTTCGGGTCATTTGATTGAATTTGCAGCAATACCTTTGCCTGTCAGATGAGGAGTAGGACTGCACTGTGTGTTTCCATCTGTAAATCATTGGATACTTCTGTGGATCAATCTCTGCTGCCTCTATAGCTGCTAAGACATCACTATCCAGCTTTGAGGGCTGCTCCCTAAAATAGAAACAGAATGAAAAGAGAACTTTATATTTGTTCAGGCAATAAGACACTCTGATTACAAAACACTCAGTTTTTATAAAAGCAAGCAGATTGAACACAGCTTCTCTATGAGCTCTCTCCAGCACCCCCCACCTCCAATGACTGCAATTACTCAGAAGTCTCAGAACAAAAGTTTTGAAAATTTCTTCTGAAGATATTGCAGGTGTGTAGCAAACACTTTGTTAATCTTTAAGTCATGATGCCACAACCCTCTCAGACGAATGTAAACAGCCAGGTTAAGTGAAAATTATGACTTCTCTTCCTTTTGCTGCAGGTACAGTGTTCAGGTAAAACAAGAGAACTGCATGGCTTCTGTAAAAGCACTGGAGCCCTTTCAATGATCATTCAAGGCTGATAGCAGTTACTGACCCATCACCTTAGCCTTTTATGAAAAGCATCTTGTTTTGCAAACAGAAACCCAAGGACAAGTAAGTGTTAAAATTTTAGGACAATTCTTACCCAAGCAGGAATAACTTCTTAGAATTGTCATTAGTGGGTGAAGCCTTCAAAAGAAACTTCTGGGAAGAAAGTTCTTTACGTTGTTGAGCTTCCTTAGATTGCCTAGACAGTCTCTCCTTTTCTAATGGTATTTTGTGTTCTGTCCTTAACTTGTTCTCTCCAGGTTTTCCTGTAACAGTTGGCTCAGAAGAACTCGCCAGTGACCCTGCATAGCGGGTCTTGTCCAGAATTCCCTCATTCTCAGTTTTTTCAGTGATTTTATGGGATACTCCTGCAACCTTTTGTTCCTGGAAGGACAGGCTTTCGAATTCTGACATTAAATTGGGAATGGGTGATACGAGACATTCCTCCCCGTCATGCAGCTGCTTTCTGTCACTGATTATCCTTTCACTGGACATGGGATTGCAAAATCCATTCTTGCTGGAGGGAGCCGCCTTCTCGTAGTGCCGGGGGTGCTCTGATGTTTCTATGATGTTGGCTGCACATCCCATTGACAGGATGTCACACTCAGCATCTCCAATGGCATCAATGCTGGGCTCCTTGGACACAATGGGGGGGCTGATATTCCGTGCTGCATTTTGTCTGTTTTTAATTTCTTCTAAGCTCATGTCATCATCATCCTCATCCAAAAATGCTCCCACAGAAATGGAATTGCAGGACTTTTTACTCTTGCCTGTAAACAATTTTAAAAAGAGCAAGTAAATAAACTAGGAACAAATACAAAATCTTCAGGTCTCATTCTGTTTTCTGAAGCACTGTCTTAATTTTTTTATGTAACAGCATGAATTAACCTGACTACAGCTACAAATGCAAAGTGACAACATTACTGCTGTGTATTTTTCCAAATAACCTTTCCTATCCTAGTCATTTGAGAACTCCATTTCCTACACTCCTGCCTTCCATCATTAACCAGCAGCAAAGGATAAAGTAGAATAGGGCAGGAAAATATTACTAATACAGAATAGCTTCAGTTTTAATCTCTTCCAAAGCACAAAGGCTTAGTCCAGTGACTACCCCTCAGGGTCTTAGGCCAGGTTTATCCCAGTTCCAGAGCCCTTCTGGATCTATACTTGCACAATAAAGGGAGAAGGAGCACAAAGATTTGGAACTAGTGTTGCCTTCCATGAACACATGGCAAGCAGTGGTCTAAGCAGGCATGAAAGTTTTGCTCATTGTGTCCTTCACCCTCAATTGTAAAGAATAATTATTTTTAAAAGTTATATGTTCCATATCTGTGGATAAGATGAATTACCAAATGGAAACGTATTGGCTTTATTACAGGGATTTCATTTGGGGGCTACAACCAAATAAAGTTATCTTCATGTAAAAGACAAAGAATATCTAATGAAGTCTGTTGTACTTCTACAGTCACAGTGTTGTTGGCTACTTTTTCAATACAATACTCAGACTGTTTGGGTAACAGATTAATAATAGCAACCACAACAGGCGAGTACTACTTCCCCTGGGCACCAAACTTTTTCTCTCCCTCTTGTCCCTTGGTACAACTTGTTGTTTGCAGCATTTGCCCTTTTCTTACCAGAGGGATGTGGAGATTTATATCTATTGCAGGTTTCATTTTCCCCTGTTTCCTGCTGAGCCTTTTCGCTCATTTCACAATGACTCAGGTACTCTTCTAACTTTCGCAGCCCCTCCTGGGAAGACAGATCAACAAAACAGCCCAGAAATTCCCAGTATTCAACCCACGGGAACCCCAGTTCATGAGCTAACTCCCTGCAATAAATAAAATAAAACGAATCATTTGTGAAGACATAAATATTAGTTTGACAACAACTTTTCTGATCACATTTTATCAGCTATGAATATGAGCACAAACGTGCAACTAGGCAACACAACTCTGCAACAATCAACAGTCTGCAAAAGCACAGGCACATCCTTAGCAGGCAAAGTATCATCGCATCTGCACTTAGCAGCACAAACACTGCCATCTTTAAGATGTATTAAGTATCAAGACACCAGAGATGAATCCCCACTGATGGAGACCTAATTTGAATGACACTGCACTCAGCAGCTTTTTCTGTTTGGGAATGGGAAAGGTAAGAGGCAGTGAGGGATTGTTTTAAAGAATGAAATCCAGACAGCTTCTAACAAAGTATGTTTTTTCCATATGTTGCTGATAGAAGGTATTTTAATAGCAAGGACACCATCCCCACCCACCTGTTTTATAAAGCAACACATTTGTATTAGGATCTTTTCATTCTGCTCCCTTTTAACAATCCCTCACTTTCCCAGTGCATTCCACATATACCATTAAAATACCTTTATTACCAAAGCCAAGAAGGCCAGGTCTTGCATTTTAGCTATTTTGTTTACTCAAAGATAGAGTAAAAATCCAACTACAAAATACTTGAATAAACATTACTGCAGTAATTTTTGCCCCAAGATATTGTTTAGTAAGTAATAACTGCACTCTCAGCACAGTCTTTTGCTTTTAATTGCTCTATTATTAATTTTTTTATACTGATAGTCTTTTAGATACCTTCCAACTCTTTCAACACCTCTCTCCAGGTCAGATTTCCTGACATTGTGGAAGAAGCCAGCTCTCTCTCGAGGTGGAGTCTTCCAAAGCCTACGAAATTCTTCAGCCTTTAAAAGACAGAAATAAATTAAAAAACTACCCCCCACAATATGAAGCAACTAAATACTGGCTAAATGTCTACCTACAGGCCTAGAAGACATTCAGCTGTTTGCTGTCCACAGGCAAAGAATTCAAGTTGTGCCACAGGTATTGCTCAACTCCAGCTATGAAGGATCTCACACTGAATCTGAAGTTACCCCTCCCAGTATTACTGGGATTACTTTGATCTCATAACTGCTCATTAAAAGAGAAGAACCATATTGTACAAACATCTGAAAGTCAACTGTACAGACACCACGTCTGCCTGCTTTTAATCTGTGTGCAGCAGGAAACAGAAGAGTCTTGTAATTTTGCCACATCATTATAACTTTATCTAATTACAAATGCTTTCCTGGTCACTGTTTTCTGGGATGCAAAGGGGATATTTTTATAAGCACAGACTTACTACAATTATTAGAATATATTCTTGCTGTCTATTTTGAAGTTTGAGTGCCTCAAGAGTATTTTTGTTCTAAAATCCCACACTTTTTGACTTCGTATGATAAAAATCACAACAATGACTAAGAACTACATTCAGACATTCAAAGTATCTGACAGCAATCAAAATGATGAACTGTTTACACCCTAAGCAATACTTTTCAGAGCATAGATGGCATTTAAATTAGTGTCAGTAGTACAGAAAAATAATGATGTAGAAGAGAAAGCATTAAGCATTTTGCTAAAATTCAGTCTTGAAGAATTCAAGCGTCAGGTGACACCAAGTCCTCCATTATATTTATTCATCCTTTCTAAAGCTGTCATACTTCCAGCACATCCCTATTAGACAAATAAGTCAAAGAAACACCTATAAGTTTATAATACAGTTATCAGGCATTTAAGTATTCCTTCTAAAAAACAAAGATTTTGCTTTTCCAAAACCATCCCAACACCTACTGTCTGGTTGTCAGTTTTTCCATCTAGAAAAATATATAAATATTAATTCAATAACCAGAGGTGATAAACTGCTTCTGACATCCAGTGGCGATTGGTAGAAACGAGATAAAGACATAGTTAAGGTTTTTGAAACTGATTTACAGCTGCACTGAAAGGCTTCACTCCAGGTCAGAAAGTTACAGCAATTATTTGCAAGAAATGAAAGGTTTGCCAAAGGTGCTCTGTGAACAAATTCCAAGAGGAAAAAGAAAACAATTTTCTTTTGACTGAATTTCCACTCTTCTTATTTACTCCATGCTTCTGTTTTCAGCAATAAAAAAATATTTACAAGTTTCTGTGCTTCTCCATAGAGGAAGAACCATCTCCTCAAGAAAAAGAGAGGCACAATCTGTACCAGGAGCCAGCTGTACCACTCAGGGAACCGTGCAGGGATCTTCCAGTGGTTCTTTATTCATGCAAAGGAAAAAAAAAAGCATTAGAGTTAAATGAGGTTGTCTCCTTACCTTTGAGGGGCTCATGGGGCCTGCAAAAGCTCTTATGGACAACACTGGATCTTTGGGGCTGCCAGGGTATTTAGATAAAGTCCTTTGAGGACCATCATCCATCTGATCCAGTGACCACGGCGCTCCAATGACAGGGGCTGAGGAATTGTCTTCTGCCCTCAAGAGCGGGACATAGTATTGACCTGAAATAAATAATACAAAGCTTTCTTAAGAAGTTTATGTTACATCAGCCTGCTGCCTCTTCCTGGAATATCAATGTACCCAGATACTTACTCATCTGACTTTATTTCATTAGTAAATCTAATTGTAAGTCAAACTGTATTTATTGCCTGCTTACAGATGATATTTTAGTGCAGGTTCCCTTCTCTTTCAAACATAAAAATACCTGAAATGATACACAGAGTCCTTCTCTCAAAATCTTCAACAAATTTCAAAACCTCCTTTTTCCAACTCCTGGTCAGAAATGTGACAAAACAGATAAAGTTCTGTGCTGAAGAACGACAGGAGTCCCCAGCATGACAAATACACCTCTTGCCCTGTAAAGGGCTTTTGTTTCTTTCAGATTAAATGTTCTGCTCCAGGCTTGCTGAGTAAGGGCCATGCTGTCAGGGTAACCTCGGGATCCATGCACTCAGAGTTCTGACCATATCACTTCAAACACACCAAGTTTCCCATTCCTGCTCAGTTTCAGAGTTCCCCTTTGGTTTTCACAGCACTGTGCAGCAGCATCATTTATGAACTGAAAAGCTACAGAAAGCACACAAAGATAGCAAGAAGCCAAAATACACATCTGAAACAGTACAAAACTCTGCATACAGACCTTTCAAGTACTCTCTTAGTTTTTCTTTCAATTCTGGAGATTTATTCTTGCTTCTTTCACAAACTACCTGTTAATATAATTTTATTAGTAAACCATAAGACCTCATTTATCAAATCAGTTGCAATGTGTGTTCTTCTTGAACACAGTATCGGCCTCTACCCTTCTCACCCAGTACTTTTAATTCATCAGACACCAAACAAATAAAATACATCCACATCTATAAAATCTACTTTTTTTCCCACAGATACAGTCAACATAAAATACTTTTAATGTTATCAAAAATTTACATTTCATGACACTAGTACTTTACTACAAGCCTTATAACTACAGTGTTTGAACATGAAAAATATTGATTAGGAATAACATTTTGGGGTTTGTTGAGGACGTGGAGAGACTTACTTCTGCTGGAGTCTGATCATATTTGTTTCTTGGATTTTTTACAATAGCTGGGTGTGAGGTAAGCACATTCACGACATCCAAATTCCCAAACTTGCAGGCAAAATGCAATGGGGTATCAAATCCCTGCAGAGGGGAAAGGAAAAATTCACATGCATTTAGAACAATGTTAAAATCAATACCATTTTGAGACTGGGAAAAGCAAATAAATGTCATGACTAATTATCCAGGCTCTTGGTAAATCTTTTCCCACCATACCATTCCACCATGTAGAACAGAAATTAGTAAGACCCACAAAACTCATGAAGAGCTCCCTTTGCCCCAAGTTTTCTCCCTTCTGTTCTTTCCATCTCACTCACACATCCTTAATACTTTCCACAATAAAAAACAGGTCACCATCCAAACCTTACCATTTTATCTGGTGTGTTAAGGTAAAGGTCAACAATATATTGGATTCGATTCTTCAACATGACATCATTATCATCTGGGTACATGAGCCTCATAAAGTCAGGATTTTCTAAAGTGTCCAGTAATAATTGGCAGATACCAGGTTGATTCTCCTTGGCAGCAACATGCATGACATTGTACCTACACCCTTCCTGGAAAAAAAGGACCAACATTACAATGAACCAAAATCTAAACAGTGCTCTTACACCCATATGTGTAACTGATTGATCTGTGGAAATACAAAGGTTCCCACACTGAGTCTTGTATTATTTTTAGAAAGATTCATGCATCTTTACACCCACGTTATTGTTATAATTAAAGAAATTTTTCTTATACTTGGCTATAGTCTTTTTCTACATCAAGGGCAAAAACGTGGCAAAGAGAGTGTATTTAAATATCACAATAAAAGGAGGTAGAAGTTCACTGTGTAGCAAGAGCAAGAGAATGGGTATGCATATATCTATATCTATAAAAAAATTCAGTTGTGCTTTGTTGTATCATATACAAAATTTCAACAACTTCACAAAGCTGGTCTGACAGAAGGTAATTGTAAAAGTAAGATTGTGAATGTTTGCTAAATGGCACCTTATACATGGGTTTGAAATTTAATAGTGGTGCTTAGGTAAGCAGTGCTGTAGGAACACCTAATTACACCCTAGGCCCTACCCCTGGTCTTTAAAATGAGTGTATTTTTAAAAAGCCTGCAATTATTTGGAGAAGATCAATGCTATATGAAGACAAGGCCATTCTTTCATTACTGAATAAAATATTCTTCCCCTGAAGAACTGCACACTCAGTTCCTTTAGCTCTTGTGGAGCAGAGTGAACCCTCAGCCATGCTGGGCGACACACAGGACAGACAGACAACTACCTGGTTTCTCTTCATTTTCAGCTACTATCAACAAACACTGAGAAACCCTGCACTGGTTGAAAAAAAGTACCTTGAGGGAAGAGTAGGAAACAACATTCCTTTTGAGGCCTGATAGCAGAACTGAAAACTACATTGCTAAACCAGAACTGGAGTTCTTCTACTTTGTTGTTGTTCTTTTTCACCTGTACAACTGTTGGATTGTCTCCTGACCCGATCAGATAGCGAGGGTTACTCCAGATAAGGTCTGAAAATGTTGCTGTATCTCCCTTCTCGACAGCTTTCCGAAGTTTAGCTGTAAGATCTTGAGTTCGTGGACTCTTGTAGCTGTTGGCTCTCTCCTTATTGGCAGTTTCGGCCTCAGGGGAGCACAAGCCATCTGCCAAAACACAAACCATTTGTTTCTAGACAAGTTCTTTCACTCTTTTCAGACCCAGACCATGAGAACAGGCTCTTAATCTAAAATATGTATTTAATTTTGCATCTTTAATGTACAGGAGTAAGGAACTTGAGCTCAATAACAAGACATTTAAATACACTAGTAGTTAGTAATAGGGAGGGAGAGGAAAATGATTAATCATGTAAAACTGTTTCAGGCTTTAACAGGGACTGGTAAATTTTATAATTATCAGTCTGCTCCCATCCAAACTTAAAAGCAAAACACAGCAAGAAATAACAATTGCTTTTGCAGTTCTGTGACTCCTGGTTCCCTTTAATCAAGCAACTGGGAATACAGCACTGTGATCACTGCTTACCATTTTTTTTCTAAACTGACAAATCTACTTCACAATTAAGCACAGTTGAAATATACTGTGCAATTTTATCAGCCTCTTATTAAACCCGAAAACCCTGAAATCCATGAGTAAAACCAAATCCTAACAAACATGACCATGCACTACACTAAGCAATGTATCTACACAGACCATTATCCACATTTTGCCTTTAGAAGAGCAGCAATGTCTTTTAAAAAGTGTGTTTTAAATGTAAATTTTAAACATTTTTACACTTAAAACAAATGCTGTTTTACACTTTAAGATGCTTCACTCTGATTTTTTTCCCCCTTATCAGTAAATTGATAATGCAGTTGTTGCTTCTTCTCTCACACAAAAAATGAACAGACTGTACAGCACACCTACAGAGGAAGATGAACACCCTCACTTACCTCTGTTAAATGCTCCCATTTTCACTGGTGACAAACATAAAGAGGACTTGCTTGGAGATGGGAAATAATCACAGATTCCTTTAGCAAATTTCTCAGCATCTTCTCTATTTGTAAAAGCCTTAAAACGGGAACCCTTAATCATCTTAACAGCTTGGAGAGCTTCCTTTCTATCTTCATAGACATGTATTCTCTCTGCAACACAGAACAACCAATGTTACATTATTTTAATCATCTCAGGTTTGAGCCTAGAAACACGTTACAAAATTCTTAGACTATCCCTCCAGCTTCGGTCTCACACTGCTTCTCTTCCAAACTTCAGAGTAAATGATCTGTACTCCTGCCACCAAACAATTTAGTAATTCCTTGCTGCAGTCTTCATAAAGAAAACATGAAGAATGGCTGATGCTTCCAGACATAATTTGGTGTTTAATACCATTTGGCATTTAAATAGAAAGGAAAACGTGAAAACTTTTAGAAAAGATCGTTTAAGCTTCAGCTGATGACAGTATAGTTTTTTGAGTGTTTATTTGATTAGGGTTATTTTTTCTTCTTGAGGGATTAAAAGCACAGGATGGGTCCAGGAGTAGCAATAGTAAATAATTTTCTTCATCAGGTAGAAGATCCCCATGTGTAGGAACTATTATGGCAGAAGGCCTGGGATGTCTTATACCTGTGTTTCTATGCCTCAGAAGATCAAATAAATACTGTTTACAGAAACAAAAAAATACTTCAGGCAATGCTTAAAATACCAATGCAGTGCTGTACTTATCACCTGCTATGCTAAAAAAAGTCTATTTAGACATAACTACACAATGCTTATCACTGGAAATAAAGGAAATGAGCACTTACCATTCCTTGCCAATATGTCGTCATAAACTGGACAAACACCATAGAACAGTGGGGGATCTTTGGATGGTGTCTGAGCACTGCTCTGTGAATCAACACACCCTGCTCCCCGGGCTGGAGCTGAACAGTCCACGTGTGTCACAGCATCTTCTTCTGGAGGGTTCAGACCCACACAGTACCCAAAGTCTGTCTCCTCAGCAGCACCTGCACGGCCGTCGTGGTTCGCCGCCGGCACAGCTCCAGCAGCCTCCCCTGGCAGAGCAGATCCTGCTCCCTCCAATGCTCCTTGCTGCTCCAACAATGCCTGAGCCAATTTTTTTTCAAAAATAAACCTTGTCGTTGCGGTGATGGGCCCACACTTCAGTCCTGCTCTCACAATCTCTTCTCGAAGGTCGTCGGGGCTGAGCTTCTTCAGTTGGGACAGTATTGTATCCATCGTTATTACACCTAGAGGAAAGGTAAAAAAGAGAGGAGAGAAACTGTAAAAAACACAACTTTTTTCTGTGATTTAAATGTTGAATTAAAGCCAAGGAAAAAACGGTCTCCCAACAATCTCTCTGATTTTGACAAGATTCTCACAGTGCAGAGAAGACAAAACACTTTCCATTTCAACGCATGAAGAACATTTTGAAGCTGTCAGACCTAGACCACGTTCTTTCTCCTCCTGACTACTTAAAAGAGTTATTTTACAGCTTATGTTTTATACTCATTTGTCCTTTTCAAGAAATTTCTTCCCCAGTGAACATTCCAACCAGAATATTTATGCCAGGCTGAGAAATATCTGATCCCTGCCAAGGAAGGCACAACCTGTGTGTGCAATGACACCATGACCAGTCAGCCCCAGCAAGAGGGGCAGCACCTGCAGCTCAAAGCATAGTCCTATTTCCCTTATTTCCTTAAGAATTTCTAGCTGACAAGAGCCTAAAAGTGATGCAGCAGCCAGGGGAGGCTTTCCCTGGCCATGATGCAAGGCTGGAACTATGTACACAACATGTTGTTTCCCAGGCCCTGTTTTGAGAGCAAACAGCCAGAAGACAAAAACAACTGATCTTTTAGGATTTCCCTCTGCAACAACACACAGCAGCTGGAACAATTTCTCCATTTCCAGAGGAAATTCCTTCCCTCTGCTATGATACTACAAGTCCCTCAGCTCACTCCCCTCAGTGTAGTCCACAACGACAGTTTCTGCACTGGTCAGCAAGGAGACAATAAAACCAAGGTTACCCATACAAACTTCTGGCTGTGAAAACCACAACTTGAAGGAAATACTATGGAAATACACTTAATACCAAACCTAAGTAGACTTCCACTTATTACAACTTGACAGTCATGCAAGTTTGGAGCTTGTTTCCTTGGAGGGCTGCTCCCTTAGAGAGCTGTTCCTTTTTTGTGAGTGTCTGATTTTGAATGTCTGTGGCTAGAGAACATACCTCAGTCCCTGAGTAGTTCAAAAATATAAACTGGAACCTTGCTAAGGGATGGGAAATGAAACTATTTCCACTTAAAAAAAACCCCACCACACTGCAGCAAAGGCACAGCTGATGCTGCTCAGCACCTCCCCAAAGTATTCCAGATCCCTTGTGATTCAAGAGCCTCCAAGCAACCTCATTGTTTCGATTATCTTGCACACAAGATTGCAAAGACAGATGTGAAAGATCTTCTCACTTGTTTTCAATTCTTAATCATCTATTTTTTTAAAATAAATTGGGTGCCATTGTGTTTTAATCAAGGCATAAAGTACAGCCCTGAGGTCAATCAGAAGAATATCAAAACTTGCTATTATAAGGATTTTCTTTTTGACTGTGTAACTGAAAAAACACAAAAAGATGAAAACTCAGAGGCAAGGAAGTTTAAAGCAAAACCAACTCAACTGAAACACTTTAAAGAGTCAACATAATGCCTTAAAGAATTAACTTGGGAAGGCTCCTATTTTTAGGTTTCAGAACTGGCACAATCATTCTGCAGATGAGCAGACCTGTACACATATATAATTCATGTGTGGAGAACAGGCAGGAACACACAAAATCTTCTTGCCTTGTGGTTAAGCAAAAGAAAAATGTCATTAAGGAGTGAATTCTCCAATTTCTCATGTTCTGATAGAACCTGGTACCTAAAATTTAGTGCTCAAAATCTGTTTTCTTATCTATGTAAGAAAAAGTAATTATTTTGTGCGTCCATTACAACTCCAGCACAATTAAATCAAAGTGAAGAAATCAGTCTTTAAGAACTACTGTTAGGATGAAGAGTTTTCTACAATAAGCTTGCTGTGGAAACAGAGAAAACATTAGAATGACGAGACAGAATTCCCCTGAAACGTGTGTGTTTGACAGTAAGATTGCAGCTGACTTGGATAAGCATTGATTTTTAACTGCACCACCTTTCTGTGCCTGTTCAAAACAAAAGTTGTGACTGACAAACCTGCACAACAGCGAGTGCCTATTTTAAGATAATCCTTCAACCATTTGCTACATGCAGGTGCAAAAGGGGATTACTTGAACCTTAAAATGCATTTTATGTAACTACAAGCGATCCAGAGCAGAGCCAGCAGTGACAAAGCTGCCTCTTCTAGTCCAGCACACCAGGCCTTGCAAATTACCTTCCCAAATATGAGTAACATGTTTCAGGGTTCTTCCAACTCAATCAAAATCTGGGAGAATAGGCAAGAATTGTGTTTTCCCTTGTCTCACTGCATCTGTGTGAAACACGAATAATTAAAACTAGTCCCATGACAGAATGAAAGACTGATTTTAAGGACGGCAGTGTTACTGTATTCATTAAATCTTTCAACAAATGAGTAATGTAAGAAAATAGGCCTTTTTAAAATCTTTTTTTTAGAGGCACATTGACTCTAAAAATTGTCAAAAATCGAGAGTCCCACCCTCCCTCTGGCCATTATTTCGCCTGCCAGGGCTCGCACATGGCAGAACCGCCGTGCCCGTGCCACGGGGAGGCTCGTCTGTGCCGCCCGCGGCCGAATCACCCACCAATTACCAACGACGCGGCCGAAAGAGAACTGCAAAACAAACTCGGACTAAGCCACGGGGAAACACGGACAGGGGAGGCAACAGGAACAACTCCCCGCGGAGGAGAAGTGCCCCTCTCGGGCCGGCGGGGCGGGCACGGGCCCCGGCACGGCCGTGACAAAGCGGGAAGGGGCCCGGCGGGGCCCGCGGGCGCTGCCCGAGCTCCGCCCGGGGGAGCAGCGCCGGGGCCGCGGAGGGC
>VXBA01000861.1:2283016-2310651 GCA_013399895.1 Serilophus lunatus | reverse complement strand
CGGCGCCCGGGCCTCGGGAACGGGGGGAGCGCGGCGCCGCTGCTCCGGCGGGACGCGCGGGGGAGCTCCGAGCAGCCGCCGCGCGGGGTTCGCGCTCGGGGGGCGCTCAGAGCGCCGGGGCCTGGCGGGCACGGAGCGAACTGCAGCCGCGCGTCTGCCACGGCCCGGGAGACGGACAAGGGGCACAGCGATTCTGAAAGGCCTCTTTAGAAAGGAAGTCCAAGCGTTCAGCCCGAACAGGAACGCCTGTCTCTCTCTTAGCAGACAGGGAAAGGCGTGAAGGAAGCCTCTAGTGCATTACAAGGAAACACGCCTTCACAGATGCGAACTAGGCATCCCATCAGGTACAGCATTCCTACCCTACAGGTAGAGGTACCTGGACTATGAGCAATGCAGCCACTTGCTGGTTTAAGTGCCTGTCCTTAAAGAAGAAAATAACATCCCTTTAACTCACCCTGTTTAATATTGCAAACGCTTTACAGTAATTTCCTCAGCATTGCAGTTGGCTAAATTAGAATCAAGATGCCACCTCTGGGATTGTCCTGTTTTGGAGACTCAAACTTCAGAAGTTGAAGAATTCAGGCCAAGGAACTGCATTTTTTCCCCCACTGTGTTCAGCTGAGAAAAATAAAACATAATGGAAATACAAGCACAACATAAAAATTACTGCCCAAACCCAAAGAGACGGTAACTCTTTTAAAGCAGAAACAACATGGAGCCCTTTAGCAAAAATAGTTTATTGCACAAAACTTTTAAAGGAATTCCCTATGCACATAATTTTTATAATCAACATGCTTTGTATGATCATAAACATTAAATGTACATAGTGTAACTCCTCCAGCCCCTGGGTTATCCGTTCAAGAACATGAAATGCTTAACTTCTATCTTTACAAATACAGCCTAAGCAAACATTACTGAATGTCATATAAGAAACAGAACCATTTCATTTACAATATCCAGAATCTCTTTCCCTTCCCTAGAAATCTGTGCATCTGTATTGGCAATGAGGCTGCCCAAGACTCAAGTGTTACACCTCAGTAGGAGACAGCAATGGGATGACAGCTGATGAGCATTAGTAATTCCTTTGGACTGTAACCTTCACATGAAAATATTTAAAGGCTCTGGTCACAGTAAGTCACATGCAACTATTCCCACCTTGTCCCCAAGGTTAGTAAACATCCATCACAATCCTCTGTGTCACCAGAAGTGAGTTTGTCATCTTTATATTGATAATACTACCTGTCCCCAGCACACCTTTGATGTTGTCCTAAAACACCCATGGCACTGCAGTTCTCTCCCCTAAGGAGGAATACATACACTATGAAATTCTGAACACTAGAACTTCCATCCCTGATAATACTTTACACATGTGAAAGTCTCAGAGTTTTCAGCCAGGATATTGCCTGAAAAAACAGTATGGGATCAGGTCCTCCTGTTACATGAGTGGATAAGGGGCTCAGCTGATCCCAATACAGTGCACAAGTATTTCCAAGAGGTCTGGAAGACAACAGAATGGAGCATTATGCAATGTTCAGCAATGCCAGAGACTCAGTAACTTTTTTTTTTTTTTCATTATACGGTTTGCTGGTCTTTGTTGTGTTTTTTTTTTTTATATTTTTTTGTTTTGTTTTTTTAATGCACAGTTACTCAAGAGTCCTTAAAAACTCAACAGCATCTGCAGCAGTTATCAGCTTTCAGCACTTGGGAAACATTCTCACACTGCAGTGACATTTTTCCTTCACCAATAAGACTTGGTTTAGTAGGTAGCAACTACTGAAGAAACAGACACAGAAAATACATTCTATTGCAGTGCTTGAAAAAAAATAAAAAAAAAAAAACTTTTAAGATATTATTATTCAGATTCTCCTCTGATGTATTTGGCAGTGCTGTGACAGGCAGAGGGGAGGCAGTTTTCATTCCTACAACTAGTTTGTGTCTGCCTAGACAGCAGAGACCTGAAGCTTTGTAGACCAAGCATGCTCAGCCTCAGTGAGGCTTTTGATGACAGCAACTATTTCTCTGGATAATTAAGAAAGTTGGCTGTAGAGCTTCAAAGAAAAGGCCTTGCTTTTACCACATGCTGTATGCTGCTTCTAGAAGATTTCCCAATGACTTCTGTAATCTGACTTAGTACCTCACAAGATTTAGACCCTCAAGTCTCACTGTCTGTCCTGCACTTAAGTAAATGACATGGTGCTTCTGCTTACAGAAAAAATACAGGGTGAATAGAACACAAAAGTATTCAATATCCAGGTACTTCCAGAAGCAGGTGGGTCAGTGTGGGAATCTAATCCATGCACAACAGCTCCCTTATCTTGAAAAGGGAAACATACCTAAAGCCTACTGGATTGTACAAGCTCAGATGTCTTCAGGAGCTAGTGAGAAATGCAGCACTGAATTTTTGAATGGGGAGAGGGTGGGCTAATGCTGCACTATGAACCAAATGGAGCAACGAGACCAAAGGTGAAGGACTCTGAAATGAGCTGCTTTAAAAATAGCCTAGTCAAGGTGCTCTGCAGAGGGGCTGCCACAGTACCAACACTTCCATTCATTGTGGATACCTTGTAATACAGGGTACAAAAAGTAGGGGAAGTGTGTGGGAGAAGATAAAGCTATTAAAAATAATAATTATATAGGCATTATAATTATGTCTTTTAAAGTAAAAATAATTACATTTCTGAAAGCTTTGGCTTTAGGAGCTAATTTCCCTAAGCCATTTGTACAGTATGTAGATAAAGAGCAAACTTAAATGTAACATGAAAACAATGACAGTAACAAAAACCCTCATGTCAGCCTTAATTTAGGGTATATAAGCATATTAAACCAGATATTCAAAGTCAGAAAATTAGGATTTTTCTCTTATATATATATATATAATTCTTTACACGCATACTTTAAGGGTGTCTACTTCAAAACTTGAACTAAAAAGGTGCAAAGTGTTTGTGCAGTGAAGCAAAGCTCACTACTGGCCTGCGACTGTAAGAGAAAAAACAATACTTCAAAAAACATTCCAGGCAGATCTGCCAAAGGTACCAACTGCTCTCCTTTGTCTTTACAAGTCTTGTTTTTCTTATTATAGGTCAGAAGTCATCTTCATAACTGGAAATAGCTTAAAATGACTTTTTTTTTCTTTAAATAGAGGTATCTCTAATCTGAACTTTGAGAATGAGATTACAGGAAGGAAGGGAGATGCTCACCGTATCCAGTTCTCAACCACTGCTAATGGCTGAACATGAGAAGAACTAATTTTTCCCTGTAATTTGGGTACAACCCAAGATTGGATAAAATAACACATCCCACTCCCCCCAGATAAAGAAAAATCCCAAAACCAACCAAACACAAAAACCTAGATGGTACATAATTAAAAAGTAATTCCTTAATAAAGTCACCCAGATTGACTTGAACAAGCACATACCTGGAACCAGATGCTCTTCCTGACCTCATTTTAAAACTTCATGTCAGTCTCTTACTAAACCCTCAAATGAGTCAGATTCACCACCTGGCAGTCCCCAACATGACAGAATTATTATGGCAAGGTTTCAAACAAAACCCTTGGAATAGCATGTTCTGCGTTTACTATTAACATCAGTTTCTCAAATCTGTGCCCTTTGCTTCTACAGGCAAAAGCACAACTCTGAACACCATTTTAAAAAATGAAATAAATAATTTTTATAAAGATTTCTTTGTATACATAAAGCAACAGGAAGTAAAACAACTGATAAGGAGGTTATAGTGTCAAAGCTTCCTTGTCACTAACACTACAATTCTCTTTCTTTTCATCTACAGAAGGAATCTCCTGCCGGTCTGATGCAGTTGTTTCAGGACTGGTAGAACCAAGGTCCATTAACTTCCCCTCAATCTGAGTCCATGAAGACATTGACTCATGTACTGTAATAGTGTGTTCCTCCATCTGGCGCTGAAGGCTGTCCATTTCTTGCCTGTGAAAATATTGAGGAGAAGAAAAAAACAAATTAACAAGCAGAAAATTGCTAAGTGCAAGACCAAAAAATTACTTTTCTGATTCCTGGTACCTACTCCAAGACTACCTAAGATATTACTGTATACAACAGAAAGGAATCTACAGGAAGACTTAGGAATTATCTTCTATAATTTTTGACCAAAATAAATACAATATGCTTATTTCAAAAGTAAGGGTCAACAATGCAGCAGGCTCCTTTGCTGCATATACTCATCACCTGGGATAATGCAGCACTGCTTCCTCAGTGAAGGCAGTTAGTGGCTGCAACTTGATGACCATTGTACTCCTGCAAGTTAGCAACAACAACATGGGAGGCAGAGATGAGGAAAGCAACACAGAAAATGCTCTCAGGCACGTGGTGTGATTCTTGAGGTTGCCCTGAGCAGGGCCAGGGACTCAATGCTTGTGGGTCCCTTCCAACTCAGGATAGTTCTATGCAAAAAAACTAGATAAACACATTATGACCAGCTTAGCAAAGTCTGGTAGCCACAGAACATTACCACGGACTTACTCCCTCAAACATCAACTGAGGTGATAAGAGCAGTTCAGTTCTCCTAATAACCTCAACTCACCCTGAAGCTGTAGCTCTCCTGTACCCTGGCTCACGTATTTTTGCAGACAGTAAAGACTTATTGCCTGGGCTCCTACCACAACCAGCCTTTCTAATACTGTGAAGGCAGAAACACCAGAACTAGAAATAGTTGTTTCTGGTTTGTTCTGCTGTGTACAATTTAAGATGGACATTTTGTCTAGTTTATTGTAAAGTCTTCTTTCGCCATGGTAATGGCCATATAAGCAAGCACTTAACGTGACAGGACATCCTACTGTCCTAAATATAGCCCAAATAAGAGGAAAANCCCCCCCCCTTAGGCTGGCAGCTGGTTTCCTGGTAACATTTTTAAGATTACTGAATTGAAGATAACAGATCGTACTTTAGTTGCCGGAGACAGCTGTTCAGATTTTTTAAAGGTTCCTTGCTCACAGCTGTTGATGGTTTCAACAGTTCTTCCAGCAAGGCAGCAGGCACTGGACAATCAGGAATCTTGACTGGAGTCACAGGATTGGAAGAGTTATTCTCTCCTTTTAGTTCCTTCCTCTGGTTAAAGAAAAAAAATGAATCAGAAATACAATTCAGTTATTTCATCCATGTAATTTTTACAACCTAGAAAGTCTCACATCCCACCACTGGTACATATCTGCATTACAGAGCAAGAATCACAGCCACACTCATGTTAGGTCATTTAAGAGCACTAGCAGAGTATTTTTCTGTGCCCTAAAATGTGCATTCTTGCTGTTTAAATACCTTTTTCATCTTGCCATGCTTCAGGTCCAACTTCAGTTGCTGGTTCTGCTGCAGCAGTGACTTCATGCTGTTCTTCAGTTCAGTCACTTTAGCCTGCAGCATAAACTTATCCTTCTGAGTCACTGACAAGTCTTCCCTCACCATCTCCAATTCAGTCTTGATATTCTAAATGAAAAGAGAATCAATGTGATTCAAAAGAAGCTATTAAAAAAATCCACACAAAACTGCTGCTAAAAATAAGTTTGCTATGGCAGAAAATCAGAGATTCGATGAAAAAAAAGTCAGTAACCTATTTTAATAGCATAAGGTTGAGGAAATAAGAAGATAACAGCACAGTGAAGACAAAACTTGGGAAAGTACAGACACAGCAGAACATTTCATGAGTAAGTTCTTATGAATAAAAATTTAGAAAAACGTGTCAGTACAAGTATGCTTTTAAACAATAAGGTGTTTTAATTATCCCCCTGCAGCAATCAGCATTCCAATCCATCACAATCTCCACTGGGTAGATTAAATACCTGCAAGACAACTTGTATCCCTTCTAACTCCTTGTGGCTGCGCTGTTCAGTCATGTCCAATTGCTGCTTAAGTGTTTCAATTTCTCTTTCTTTTCGTTCCACTTCCCACTTGAGGTCTTCCACCTATCCAGGCAGAGGAAAAAATGTATCTTTAGAGTTATCTACAGATGCAATCCACCACAAAATCTAAAATATATTCTTATGTCTCATGAATCATTCCCGGTTCTAAGAAAAATGATGAATTAAAGGCAAACAAAGTCATACAATGCAATATAAATAAGGATAAACACAGTATTCACTTTTTACCTCTTGGCTTACTAGAGGCTGTTCACTAAGCTTGTCATCCAGGTTCTTCTGCAGAAGTTGGAGCTGAGACCTGGCTTCTGCCAGCTCTTGCTGAAACTGTGATAACTCCTGGGAATGTTTTTCATCCTCTGCCCTGCACAGCAGGATTAACAGACGCAGTAGTTACTCAATCTTTCCTTTAAAACATGTACTTCACCAGTTACCAGGGTTAGCCTGGTAACTGTGACATGACAGTGCATGGAACCTGTTTAATTATAGCTCTGACTGAAGCCTTTGCCAACACATTCACAGTAAGAGCTGACCACAAAAAGTTTATCAAACAGATAATTAAATATTCCTTGGCACTGATAATAGTCCAATTACAAATAACAGATTAGGAAGTAAAAAACCAAAACAAAACCTGTCAGCAATTTTACTTTGTTTTAGGAGCAATAGGGTTAACCTTATATCCATTCTCATTTGGGTCTGACAATTTCTTAGAATTTAAGAAAAGACCTTCTATGCAAGCAAACAAATTGAATTTTAATGTACTGTGTAATGCAGTCAATAATCAAATTAATCCTCTATGTAGTTTGTCCTGGATATGAAAGAAAGAATACTAGGATATATATGAAGTGCTAATCCTTACTAGTAGCATGGAGTAGTATAAATGTGTGTTGAAAGTGTAAAAAAAGCAGATGGTGAAGCCTAAATATAGTACACTTCAGGTCTGAATTATGAAAGGAGAAAAATGCAGGTATTTGCCTAAAGCCCAAATAAGCATCTCATGGTCACCTCATGGGGAACATTCAACATAATCCACTCCAGAGAGGCAAAACTAAAAATTCACTCGTGTACAGCTTTTCCAGAGGATTTTTTTTAATTTCTGCTCTCTAAGGTCTTATGCATTTACTTACTGCAGTTTGTCCACTTCAGCCTGAAGGGCCTGGACAAGCAGTTCTTTGGCATGGAGCTCCTTCTTGATTTCACTGAGCTCGAGCATGGCCGCTCGGTGGTGCCGGCGGTTGTGCGCTGCGTCCGCTTTGGCTGCTGCTTCCTAACAGGAAAAAAAAACAATTTTTGTTTATCACTGGAGGTGAATCACAAAGGGAGCTAGAATAAAGCAGTACAAAACAAATCAAGGAGGAAATTGTGCAGCTGTTAACAGTTCTGTTTTGGTCTAAAAGCTTAAGTATTGGTGTCCTTATTAATGCTAATGGGGATTAATAACTATATACAATTATAATGGAAGAAGCATGTTTGCCAGACTGCTGCTTCATTGTGAATTTTTGGAAGGATTATCATCACTTCAAGATGTCTCATGCATTGCAAGTCATAATGGAACTTTCTGGATAGTCACTGAGTACGCAGGGCACAACAAAGACATCCACTGATGTTTCAGCCGCTGGCCCTCATTACGAAGACCCTGAAGGAAGCTGTATGTTATAATCCACAGATTTTATTTCAAGATGCTTTTAAAACATATCACTTTTTAAGGAAATAAAACAAAAGCCATTACCTGCTTCTGAAGGTCTTTAACTTTTAACTTTTCTTTCTCTAAGGAAGCCTGTAAAGCTTGAATAAGTTGTTGCATTTGCTGATCCTCTTCCTCTTTCCGCTTTAGAACTGCCTGAACCTGTCGCACATCACAAAAATAAATGCACATTTTGTGTGAGCTCACTGGAAGGAGAGGAAATATAAACACGAGCCAATGCAGGGACTGCAAAACAACTCTGCCTCTGCTGTTCGCTGATCACACTTTCCTCATGGTACCCTTCAACCTTAAGGTAGCTATGGTTAAATGGCAGCTCATTGCCTACATTCCCATTTGCTTATACCCCATGAATATATTACTATTGGCATAAAAACTGTTCATCTCAATGAATCTGTGTGTAATACAGTTTGTATGTTCCAACTATCTAAAGTGAGCCACACTTTCACTACTTATTGCAAATATAACAGTGCAATTTTTAGTTTTGTTGGTTTTTTTTTCCCAAAGAAACGACTCTGTTTAGAGCAAAGTCCCATTTCTGATCTGTTGTCTAGCCCTTCATATTACTGCTGTTGCACAACACATGAGGGACCCAGAGTTGGAGAAAATGCACCAACTTTTTATCAATATAAGTTTATTTCTTTCTTATGCTATTATGTCAAAAACTCAAATACCTGTAGATTCAGTTGTACCAAGTCTGCCTCTCTTTTTGCCAGTGCTGTTTCAAGGATATTATTGTGCTCCCTCAAAGCAGCATTGGACTGACTAAGACCTGTAAGTTTTCCACGTTCATGCTCCAATTCAAGGGCCAACTTCTTATTAATTTCTTCTAAACGTTTTATCTTCTTCCTGAAGCCTCTAGATTCCTGAAGCTATAGTCAAAGAAACACACAAATCAAACAAACATAACCAAACAACTCCAGATTACTACTATAAAAAGTTGTGAGTTAAACTCCTTAAACACCGTGCTTTTCCAGAACGGGATTTACTGTCTCTTTTCTATTTTTTTTAAATGAACATTAAGAAACAAGTTCACTTTGGTATTTTTTTGCTTTGGATGACTAGAATGCTTGCTAGAAAGCAGAATCCAGGACTACTGTTGAGGTGCAGATCAAGAGTACTTGATATATGTAATTTTTTTGTGCATCCCTACAATTGAACACCACCATCTTGCCCTCAGAATCACTGGAGATCTGTGACTCCAAATAGTTCCAAAAGCTAATGATTCATACATCCTCATTGTCTCATGACCAGACACAGCTGGTATCTAACACAGGAGCTACTTTTCTCTCTCATCTTTTTCCCTATACAACAATGACTCATGAAACCACAAAGAACCAGCACAAGGCAGCAAAATTAGTGAGTATCACTGACATGATGTTTCCTATCTAAGATTCCGATTTCCTCCACTGTTGGAATAAAATCACAATACTAAAACTTCTCCCTGTGTCCCAGGCACTTTTTACTGTCATATACTCACCTACCAAGCAAATTCAAGCAATTGATTACCTCATCCTCAAGTTCTAGCACTTTCTCTCTGTACTCTTCAAGCTCCTGGCTGGTGAGTGAAATCACTTCTTGCAACTCTTTTTCCAGCATCAACTTACTGCTGCTCACAGCTTGCAATTCTGTCTTCAGTGCTTGAATCTTTTCCTAAAGACAAAAGATCACACATGTGATTAATGCATGACCATCTACAGAATTTTTGCCTTGTTAAAAAGCCTACTTCCCTAATAAATATGAAATAAGGCTCTAGTGTTTAATTTAAGGGTCTTCCTAAGAGCCTTCCACCCTCGAATCCAGCTATGGCTGTTAATGTATTTGGTATCTTGCTCCATTGGTTCAAGGAATTGGAACTTCCCTCAGCAAATTAATTTTCTTATACCAGCCATAGCACGTATGACAAAGTTATGGTTACCTTGAAAAACTTTTAACTGTCAATGAGAAAGAAGCAGTAAGAGTTAGAATTTTGGAAAATCTTCAGATACTGACCCTTTAAAAACCACACAGAAATAACTTCACCAAGAAAACAAAACTTAAACCAAAACAACAATAAAAAATGAAGAATGTAGCACAAAGACTAATGATCTCTTGAGCTTGGATTACAATTGGTAATCAAAGATACAAAGAAAACCCCCACCAACCAAACCAATGCCTTCCAATCACCTCTCTTAAATGTAGTTAAAGAAATTCACAGTGCTCAGAACACGGACACCATGTTCTTATCCAGCTTTCTTTTCCACATATTTTCATCACTTCAGGGTAAAATAACATTTCAAGACTTGAATTTAATAATGAGATAACTGTCTTTGTACAGTGTCAAAGGACACCTGCATACCTGAGCAATCTGGTCATTCCCACCATCAGTAATCTGTGCTTTTAGTTTGCTCAGCTCTGCTTCAGCAGATTCCTTTGCAGTAAGAGATTCCTGCAGCCGCCGACTAAGGATGCTGACTGCATTCTCATAGGCTTTATGTTTTGCTTTCATCTCTTTCTGAGCACTTGTCAGATCCGACCCCAGACGCTTCATCTTCTGCTTCTGCTCAGTAATGGCCCTGGAGTGCAAGGAAAGAAAAAAAAAGCAAGGCAAAACCAAAAACTGCTTGAAAAACAGTACTAAAAGATTAATTTTCACACAGCTCAACAAAAAGCAACATTCGCTTCTCTCCCTTTGTCCCAGAGTCACCCACATTATCAGAGAAAGCCATCAAGTTGTCAAGACAATACCTTGGAGACTCTTGATAACATTCTAAGAAAACATTTAGTGTAATTAAGAGGTCTTTGTCAGAATTATTACAACTCCAACATGAATGAATATATACTACTCTGTCTAAAAAACCCACAAAATTTAGAGTCAGAATCCAATCTAATCTAAGATTCTTAACAGATACATCAGGTGTCATAAAAACCCTGTGATGACCAGTGGAAAAAAAAGAATGGTTCTCAGCATTCTAGCCAGTCAAAACTAAAATTCAGTGAATAGTAATTTGGATCAGCTCCAATCTGTATGCTGTATCACAGAGACTGTTGCTTAAAAGTGTACGTTAATCAGAGAACTGCAACTCCTGTGTAATGTACAGCCAACACTTTGCCATGAATATGACTCTGTAAATTTCCCAAAGGAAAGACTAGGGAATAGGAAAAGAGTGATTGCTAGAAAGGTGAGTATAAAAAACAAATGCTGTGGTTATTTTGTCTTTGCTAAAAGAACACTTACTTTTTTGCTTCTTCTTGCATTTGTTCTACTTGTTGTTTTAATGCCTGATTTGCCTCAGCAAGAGATTCCATTTGCTCCTTATCGAACTGCAAAGACTTAATAGGAAGGAAAAAAGCACCCATAAAAGTAAGAACAAAAGCATGTTTTCTGTATGTTGGATAATAAAAGAATAAGCATGAAATTTCAGAATTATTTTCATCTCTAAATAGGACATGTGTTCTTTCTCTTTCCCTTTTATTTCTTCTTTAACTCTTCCTTCTGAGGGCACCACCATAACATGTATGAACAGACTTCTAGTTTGCTTTTTGCTCTCAGATGGAGTTCACTTTGGGATCAAGGAAACTATTTCCATATCACCCCTCTATAACTCATAAGGTCAAGCAGTCATGTATTTACAGAATTTTGGTAAGTACATGCTCAAATGCCTAGAGAGTATCAAATATATCACCAAGAACCTTGTCTTGTAGATGATCATTCTGTTTATTTCTAAAGTTAATAGAAATAACACTCCCGAAGTCCAAGGCTTTACACCATCCATACCTGTAGGCGTGTCTCCATATCATCTCGTTCTTTCTGCACTGACTGAAGATGATTTTCTATTTCCACCATCTGCTGGTGAACCTGAGATACTTCCTTCTGTAGTTTTGAATGTTCAGATTCAAGTGACTGTTTTTCAATTTGAATTTTCAGCAGCTCTTTTTTTATCTCTTTCAGTTCCGAGTCCAGACGCTTCTTTGTAGCTTTCAGTTCACTAATCAGCTGGTCCTTGGAACTTGCATCTCTTCTATAAGCCTCCACCATTACCTTGGACACAAGTTACAAGAGGACAATGTCACCTCTGTTACAGCTTTACAAATTTATGACTAATTTACTACAAAGTATTTACTCATATTCTTTTAGTTTGGGGGAGGTGTGTCATACAAACCAGCATCAGCTTCTGTAATACATTTACTTTGATTAAAAGACTTTTATGTAAGGTCAGATATCAAATAACACTATGTAGTAGGAGTTCATTAACAACACCCACCTCTGAGTGTTCACAGCAGTATGGGATTATCTTCACATTCCTTATGGAACTGCACTAACTATGAGCCAGTTTTACAAACTAAACTATTTGTAAAAAACTAACCATCCCATGCATGCCATGAGAAGAGGGCTTAACTGTGATTGACAGCTTAAACAGCCTTCCCAAAAATAAACCTAACAAGCTAAAACAAACTTTGGCACTAGGCTAATAAACAATCAAGCAGTAAATTAATGGTGCCACCCTATAAATAAGACATGTATATGTGCAAGGCTAATGACATAAATTTCAAGTCACTGTTCCAAAACTGTAAATTCAGAATAAAATCTGCAATAAAGCAGTTATTTTCCATCTAAATACTGAAACAACTATTGTTTTTCAAAGCTGCAAGGAAATGACAACACTTGAAGATCTTCATGAGTACTTTTGCAAAAGCAAACCTAACCAAACTAGAGAGGTTTTCTATGGTAGATCATTTAGCAAACTCACAGAAGTTTCATCAAAACATAAACTTGTCAGTGCATCAGCTTTTATGTTAGTTACAGATAGAAATTCAACTGTAAGTTATACAGTTTCTTTATTTCAATGTCACAAAGTTCTGTGATAAAGAAAATAGATTAAAATATCTTCACACACCCCCAGAAGTAAACTCTCACTGGTTTTATGTCTAAAATTTCGTTGCTTTTGCTTACCTTCTGTTGCAAGAATTGCTCCTTCACTTTTTGAACCTGCTTTTTGAGGCTGGCATTTTCTTGTTGCAGATTTTCCACCTGCCAAAGGAGAAAAAAAGACAACATTACTTTATATGTCAAATGTCATATTCTATGTGATTTCTTCAGTGGCAGTATCTGTGACTTGTACCAATTGCCTAATCTAATGAGAGTGCTGTTTCTGAGCATCTCAATTATTAGATAACAACATTTTATACGGAAACACATTCACACAGACCGCAACACAGTGAGCCTTGTCACCCCTCAGGAATGCATAAGTCCTCTTATCCATTAAAAAGTTTTAGTACACATCATTACTGTTTAGATGTTGTATCTGCATGGCATCTGTTCACACATGCATGATAAGAATACAGATACACATTAGGCTTGTCCTTGTTCAGTGACTAGAAAAAGCTTTGGTTGCTATACAGCTATATGCAAAAGCAAACCCTGGTGTATTGCTTCAAAGAGAAAAGGCACAATTAAACATGACCAAATTTCTGCATAGGAAAGATGTTTGGTTCACAATGCCACAGAAATGGAACAAACTAAAAAAATTACTTCCCAAACTTGTGATCTCAAAATTATTGTGTTTTAAAACTGATAGATTTCAGAGAGATGGTGGCTCTTGGAAACATACAGAACACGATTGATCAACCTTAGCTTCCCATCCCATACTACACAAATGCATAAGTACATATAAATACCAAGGGATACTAAGCCCTAAGGTTACCAATGATGTAAAAGGATGTAAAGTGTCAGTCTACAAACAAGGAGAAATGATAGAAGTGATTAAAACATTCCCCTTATCTGAATGGCAGAACTATACATGTAAACAAACTCACACGTACCAATCTCCTCATGGAACTGGCTCTGTCATGTGCCTATCCTTCCCTGCCACAGCTACTTTAAATAAGATACTTTCAGGGATTCATTACCTGGCTTGACTTGACTGCCATTTCTTGCTTCAGTTGTTCCAAGATTTGTGATGTCACTTCTGTATCCTCCCCAAGGCGTGCTGCTCCTTCGTCAAGTTGCTCTTTATTTGCTTTTGCTGCCTGCAGAGCCACTTCCAAGACAATCTTCTCATTCTGCAAATACTGGATTGTGTCATCTTTAGAAGTGGCATCGCTTTGGAATTCTTCTAATCTGGCCTTCAGTTCATCATACTGTGTTTGCAGGTCATCCAGGGACTGTTCTTTGGTGTGCAATGTCTCTTGGGTGAGAGTCAATTGCTTCATTAGGTCTAGGTGTTCTTTCTGTAAAGCTTCAAGCTGCAGATCTCGCTGATGCAAAGTCAGTTTCACCTGAGAAGAAGTATTTTAAGATTAAATTAATAAAAAGCAAAGGTTATCTTTGCAAATGCACTCCAATCAAAGTCAAGTATTTTAATTAATATTTTAGCTTCTAGGAGAAAACAGGAGGAGATGAAAATATTTTTTAACTTGCCTAGGCCACTTCTGTTTGTTCTATGAATTGCACTGATTGCCTTCTGCAGCATCTGTTATCTTACAGGCTAAGTAAGCAATGAGCAGAATGACAAACCTAAAATACATATTCTACAAATATAGTTGAAAAATGTGTCCACAACAGATATACCAGATAAACTCAGTGTTATTATTACATGGAATATAATACTGAGCTATCAGGTATTTCATCTCATTCCAGTCCTTGACATGCTGCCCTATTTAAGGTTCCAAGGTTAAAGCAGAACTGTGCAGTGAAGTGCAGATTTATCATGCTTTAACTGTGAATGTATATAATGATACCCTGACTGCCTAACAACTTTGAACATGGATCTGTAGTTCTTGTCTAGACTTACAATAATGACATATTGAATTCACTAAAAAAAACCCCAGCATTCTGAAATTTAAAAAAGAACTGTTTTGAGATAGTTGGGAAAAAAAAGCCTTTTCACCTGAAACAAGAGTGACTTTGATACGGACTTCATTTCTGCAGTAATCATTCAGGTTTTAAAAGAAAGTTTAGAGCCAAACAAGTATTTCCCTTGAAATGCCTGGGAAGTTGATTAACAACAGTCTACCTGTTCCAATTCTTGTTCCAACGTTGCTGCAGAATCAGCCATTTTCTGAAGCTGTTCTTTCTCATCCTCAAACTCCTCCAGTTTTCTCTGCAAGTCTTCTTCCACCATGGTTTTAGCTTCCTGGATCTGCATGAAGGCAGCCTCTTGATCTAACATGTCAGCCTGCACAGAAAAAGCAAGGAATCAACTTCTATAGTTTCAATGGATGAGGAGGAGTGGGAAAAAGAAAAAATAGCAAAAGAGAAAAGTAAATTATCAAGAAAATGTACAGAGGAAAGACACAAGCAAAAGTATTTCTGATGTCTCCTTATACATCTGTATATCTTTACTGAAGTCACCCACTCATGTACTTAAGACACCTTAGAGTAACAGTGAATGAAAAGAATCGTTATTAAAATTAAGCTGTTTGGAAAAATTTTGGATGCTGTAGCTACTGACAGGACACAGAAATTCCTGTCATTTACACAATGAGAGACACTGGAGAGATGAGGTGCTTCCACTAAACTGCTGCTTCACTGCCCTTCTGAGACACAGAAGCAGGAATGTCACTAAAAATCAGTGGAATTTAAGGTTCTAAGAGCTTTGAAAGGGACTGTACTGCACTTAGAGTTTACCCAACTTTTCTTACTGGAGGGCAGGAAGAACAAACCTGATTATTAAGTAATTTCATACATTTAAAAAGCACATTACTGATTGAGATAAACTTCCAATTAAGTTTTCTCTTGAAAAAGTTCACGAGTGGGCAAAGGACAACATTGTTTTTAATTGAATTTTAAAGGCAAAATACGAGAACTGAAAATTCAAGTATCACCTTCAAATGGTAAATATATGGCTTTGCTCCCTCTTATTGTTCATTATGCCATGCAAATTTATTTGTTCTGAAATATCTACTGCTTTTATAATGCAGCATTTGAACCAATTGGTAAGAATTCTATGTTACTTTAGCAGAATATCATTAAGTTTGCAAAATATGTTCTGTCTAGGTTATGTATTTATAAGTCACAAAACCATTTACAACCTTACCTCAATATTTTGTAGCTGGGCTGCAATTCGTTCCTTTTCTTTAATGGATCTGTGCTGGGTTTCAGTCAGCTGCTGAGAGAGTGTCACATTCTCTAGTTTGAGATGTTCCAACATACCTGCTTGAGTCATTTGCCCAGCCTAAAGGAAGGAAAAAGAATCACAGATTAATAACAATGGTCAAAACTTGGCCAACAAATTTAAGAGTTTCAGAAAAAAAAAAAGAAATCATGTTGACTATGTGTGCCTGATTTCAGCTACTACTTTGATGGCACTTTTCACCACAAAAGGTAAGTGCTTTGGTTAAATTTATGCCTTAAGGGGTATGCTTAATATTTTGGGAATTAATTTAGTTAGGTAGCTGGTTAACTTGAAATATTAAAGGCCTAGAAGAGCCTGTGTTCAATAATATTTGCATTCTTCTGTATAGATAAGAGGGGTAGTAAGACAAAACACAGAGTCAGGCTTCCAGTCCTACCAGGGGCAGGGTGGGGATAGGTAATGAGACCATTCTGTTGGATGTTTGAGGGACAGAATAGTAAGATGGACTTTAGTTGGATGGTAGGATGGGAGGGCACTAAGAAAGTTATAAATATGAAGAGATTGTTATTTTTCTCTTTGGATCACTGGGCATCACTGGACATCACCAGTAAAGCTGTTCTTCCCTTCATCTCTATAAACTGTGTGTTTGTCTCAATTTTCTTATCTTGCTTTCAGGCAACACCAGTATGGACCCAAGGGACACCAATGTCCATCAGGACACTGAGTTGTTGATCCCTACCCTCTGGATGTGGCCATTCAATCAATTCCTTATCCACCAAAGAGTCCACCCATCAAATCCATCTCTCTCCAAAATAGAGAGAAAGATGTGGGGGACCATGTCAAAGGCTTTACAGAAGCCTAGTTAGATGACACCTGTAGCCCTTCCCTTTTCCACTGGTGCAGTCTGTCCCCTGTAGAAGGCCACTAGCTTGTCCTCTGGATAAAAACACAAAAAAGAACAGATTCCCAGTTATCCCATGTCCAATTAATCATAATACCTGTATATTGGCCATCTCACTCTGCAGCCTGACACGGGCCTCCTGTGCCAGAACAAGCTGCTGCTGGTACCACTGCCGCACATTTTGGAGAGAGGTGATTTCTGTTTCGGATGCCTTGAGCTTGTTGGTCAGTGTGGTCCGTTCCAGCTGCACCTTCTGAAGCTGGTTCTGTAAAGAAGCCAACTGCTGTCGCAGATCATGAACTAGAAAAAGAAAAAAAAAAAAAAAAAAAGAATTTGGGCTAGTGCACTCTATTGCTCTATTTTTAAGCACAAATTTTCAAGGATTATTGCTATATTCATAGCTTTTTTTTTCCTTTTTCCTTCTTTTTGAATAGAAGCATGTATGCCTGATTACATAAAGATTGGCTTCTCCTGCAAAAGAGTTAGAATACAAAGTATCTGGTCATAACCAGAATAAAATTAAATGAATCACTTCTGTAAGTGTTGATAGCTCCTCAGAGGCAGAAAATATGAACTAATTAGACATTAGGAAGTTAAGTGTCCTGACACATAAGAGTAATCATTAGAAAATTGTACAGATAGTGATTTGTAAGAAAACAATTAGGCCACTGTCAAACAGTTACTAGAATAAATATTTATGCCTTCCTCTCCAGGCTGGAAGTGGCAGCTTGCAAACTGTGGCACTTCCACGACACAAAATAAAAACCAATCATCTTAAAATTCATACCATTTTATTACTATGACAACAATTAAACACAACTTAAAATATCTTCTTCCTGGACTTCAGAATTATGTTGAAATGCAATGATTTACTGAATAACTGATTTTGAAGAGTGACATTTGCATCATCTCACCTGTGCTGTCTCTGGTGAGAACATTTTTTTGCATATCTTCAACCTTCTGCAGGAGTCTTTGGTACTGCTCCTCTGCTAACTGCAAATCATTATTTGAAGAAGCCAAACTAGCATTCTTTGCTTCCAAGGCATTTTGCAGGTCAGCCATGGCTCGTTCCAGATCCCAGCAAGACTGCTTTAATGTGGCCACTTCTGAGCTCAGAGATTCCTGCTTCTGCTGGCTGTTTTGGCTGTGCTCCATCTGTGCCTGAAGCTTCATGTTCAAAGCAGCAAGTTGGGCTTGTAGCTCTGTCTTCTCTTTGAGAGCCTGAATTTGTCCAGAAAAATCAACATACAGAAGTCTTAAGAGAAAATACACTAGTGGTTGACTAAAAAAGATATCCAGCAAAATGGTTTGGCTAAGGCAAAGACCACTTGCTTGCAAAAAATTCTTTTTTCAACTGACATCTTACCTATCAGATATTTCAAATACCTGAAAAGTCAAAATACAGAGGAAATCACAGACAGGACATACAGCATTGTATGCCAGTAACCATGTCAGGATTTTAAATAAGACACATATGTCCTCATTTTTAAGGAAGAAATGTTTTCTATTGTAAAGTGTTATACCATCAATTAAAACAGAGAGAAAATACAGCTGTATAGACATTGCTCCAGATTTATCACCTCTTTTAAGAAAAATACAAAAAAATCCCACTTTTTTTTTAAAAAAAAGCCTTTGAAGACATTATTTTTATCCTCTTCAGCATCTGTATTGGGTTTGCATGGCAAAACTTTGCTAGTGGGGGTCTATAAAGGGTGGTCTTTGTGAGAAGCTGCCAGAAGCTTCCTCTAATTCCAATGGAGCCAAGGACAGATGGCTCCAAGATGAACCCACCAAAGCCAAAGCTGGGCCTATCAGTGATGGTAGAAGTGCCTCTGTAAAACTAGATTTAAGAAAGTGGAAGAACAAAAAAAACAGCAGAAGAACAACAGCAAAGATAGGAGTGAAAACAGGCAAGAGAAACAGCCCTGCAGAACCAAGGTCAGTGCAGAGGAGGGGGAGGAGGTGCTCCAGGCATTCATGAAGGACTGACTCCCACGGGAGGGACCCCACACTGCAGCAGGGAAGAGTGAGGACTCCTTCTCATGAGAAAAAGGAGCAGCAAGACAACATGGGATGAACTGAGAGCAACCTCCATTCACTATTCCCCTGTGCTGCTGAGGTGGGAGGAGGTAGAGAATTCAGGAGTGAAGTTGAGCCCAGGAAAAAAGGGAGGGGGGAGGGAGGGGAAGGTGTTTCTACGATTAGTTTTTATTTCTCATTACCCTACTCTGATTTGATTAGTAGTGATTAGTAGTAAATCAAACTCATTTCCTCAAGTCTCTCTTGTCTGTGATGGTAACTAGTGAGTGATCTCTCTGTCCTTATTTTGACTCATGAATCTTTCACTGTAATTTTTCTCTCCCCTCTCCAGCAGAGTGGGGGAGTGACAGAGCAGCTCTGGTGGACACCTGGCATCCAGCCATGGTCAGCCCACCACAGCAGCCCTGTGAAATATCTTACTCAACAATGTTTTGTGAAAACACAGTTCCACAAGTAATAAGAAACCGGCTCTTCAAAATTCATTAAAAGGTTAATGTGATTTGCTAAATACAGAATTTTCTACCTGATTAGCTTCTAGTGAGAGTGCTTCTAGTTGCCCTTCAAGTCTCATCTTCTCCTTCAGAACCTGCAGCATTTCATCGTGAGTTCCTGCGACAGAGCTTTCCATAGAAACACTGGAGACAGAAACAGCACGTGCACATGTATGGTTAGAATACAACACTCATCTAGTTGAAAAGGGAAACTGTAATTAAGAGGGACTAAGACTCTGTGTGACCTAGACTGCAGGACGTTTTTTCTGGCCTTATGATAGGATCCAAAACACAGCCTAACAGCCTTAGCTACAAAGAGCTAAAAAACTTATATTCATGCTAAGGTTTTTACTTTAGTCTCCTGTTCTTGCAGCAAATAGAATCTAGTGTGGCACCATGTATTCATTATTTATTTATTAAGTGCAACAGTTGCCTTCATTTTACTCTGTACCTCTGGGCATTACATTTTATTCTAACAAAGAGGGGGGAAGTAATTTCAAAATCAGGATGTATAAAACAGACATCTGCAGACACTGACAAGAACCATAGCTGCATTGTTAAGGGCTGCAGTCATGCGCTTGCTTTCTGAATCACACTTTAATGCCTATCACATACACATAAGCTTGGGAGACTAAATCTCATCCTAAAAGGGCCAAAGAGGGTAAGAGTACCTAGGACAAGACTCTTGGCATCTCTTAATTAAGTGAGGCGTGAAAGAAACATGTGTAGATCAGAAAAAGGACAATAATAAATATATCTGAGGCAGCCAAGTCTACACTTTCAGACTATGTATGGACCAAGGCTTGTCCATGATTCAATGAATGAAGTCCTGCTTCACAAGACAATACACAAAAAACAACTGCTTGCAGAACATTTAACATAGTCACCAGCAAAAAATATCTTTCTCTGAAGATATATTTGGTAAATAGGTACACAAGTGAAGTAACTTTTCACATCCTTTCAGAATCTCTAAGTTAAAAACAGGTTTAATCAAAATGTAAGTTAAAACTGGATCCAAATTTAGTGGAAGGTAAAAGTAACAGGCTACCTATTCCAAGAAAGTATAATGCCTAACAATGACCTCAGTGTGATCATTCTCACCTGCTAGAAATACTGTCCCTCCTACTCCGTACTTCCCCATTAACTTCTTGCTCTTGGGCTTGATGCTCCACTGCCGCCGCCCGCAGCACCTCGCTGATGGAAGGAAACTGCCCCATGGCTTCAGGCTGTATCTTCTGGCCATTTATTGTGTATGGAGTATCCTGTTTGCTTTCTGCATTCTGTAAACTGCTATACAGCCCCTTCCCTGACATGCCGCTGTAGGTAGAGCTGTCACTCTCATTTCCATCCAGCCTCATTCCCACTTCGCTCCCATCAATCTCTGAAATGCTGTCTCCTGCCAAGGAGGAATTCTCTATTCGATCATCTGTGTCAGAAGGCAGACTAATCTCAGAAACTACTGATGCTGGACCACTTCTGCTTTGCTTCAGAGTACCACCAGACAAATCATTAGCCACAAGACTCCCGGTAGCATTTCCAGTGTCTGAATCTTCAGCTCTGTAGTCAGCCAACGACCGGATCTTACTGGACTTAGATTTTGAACTTTTTCTCTCTTTTGAGGATGCTGGCAGTCCCAAGCTACCCAATTTTGGCCCCCTGGGGACACTGGTCCGAAGAAAGGAGTATTCTTTTGTCATTGCTACAGTGCTAGCTCTTGGCAGGATTTCTGGGTTTAACATCAGCTCAGGGTCTAGGGTGCTGGAGGGACGGTTTTTGGATGTAGACTGACTTGACTAAAAGAAGCAAAGAGTCAACAATAAATTCCAGATTGTTAACTTTGAAATAGTATCAAAGACTTATTTTGCTATAACTTAAGATATAAAGCTCCTTTTGTAAATAAGGTCAATTATATCAGCAATCAACCCTATCAAGGTTTTGTACATACATGTCAAAAATGTTCAAGCTAGACTCCAAAACCTCTACTAAAAAATATAGGCAAAATTGAACATTTAGGTCACTCAAGTTTTGTGATTTTTCTCCCCATTATCTTAAGTAGAAAAAAAGTCCTTTCTCACATTTGAGAAAACTACTGTATGTTTTAATTCAGAGCACATAAGTGGTAAAGTTTTCAAGCTTCTCCACAAAATATTGAATCTAGCAGATCTGTTGTGTGGTACTCACTCTTTCTTGATGTCTTTTCACTCTGTATTGTTTGAGCTGTTCCTCTAGACGTCTTCTTGCCTGGAGTCTGATCTGTTCTTCTTTCTCCAGTGGGAGTGAAGACTCTACTGAGCCTGTAAGTGAAAGGTTTCTCTACAGTCAAACAGAAAAACACCAACACAGGCAGATGTGATGCAAAAGGTAAAAGCCCCTTCTACCACCAGCAACATGCTTCATGCTTAAGCAAGGAATGAAAGGAAAGCCCATTGACATGCACCACAGACTACCCCCTTCAATTACAGTCTCGTGTAAGCACTGAGAAAGCTTGTGGATTTCCACTGCTCAGTTTGCAAATGCTGTAGTTTCTCCACATATATATGACAGGAGACTATACAGCAAGAAAAAAAAAAATTGCTGACATTTAATCTCACCTGTCCTGCATTTCAGAGAGTATTAAAATTACAAAACTAAGCAAGACTTACGCATTCCACTCATTCCCTACAAGTAAGGCTTTTAAAAAACACTATGTCAGAAAACGCCCACAGCATTAGACACCATAATATACAAGCTTCCCCTTCACTGCTCTTCTCTCCTTTATTACTTAGCTTAAAATTACCTGGTTCTGCTGTTCTGTATTATTTTTACTGTCACCTGTTACTCCTAGTAATCAAGAAGATTAGAAAAGCTTCAGCCCCAGAAAGCATGAATTCCCCTCCAGTGTAAGAGCCATTTTTAAATGGTAAGGCACATGCCTTGGCTGCAGCTGAGGGTGGTTTACTGAAAGAAAATGAATTGTAGTTCAAAGTAAAAGCTTACTGCAAAAATTAAGTTTAGTTCAAGCTTAAGTGAGGTTACAGAGGTCTAGAGCCAGGCTCAGAGTAAAAAGCTTTATGCAGCAAGAGAAAGCAGGGGCACCACCATAAACAGATGCTTACACAATTCAGTTTCTTGCATGGGAAGACTTAGTTTGAGAGACTGCAAAGCTTCTTTTCTAAGAACTATGCCCTCAGCACTAGTTCCCTGAGACTTCCTTAGGCTGCCATGGAAACCAGTCACACCTGGGGATGACTCTTCACCCTGCTCACTGTTGCTGGGGTCAAAAGATACAGGAGAGTCGAGGAAGAGCGACTCTGGCCCATTCTGGCAGGAGTCCACTTTGCTGTTTATCTCCAGACTTTCCTCTTCATTTGGCACTTCGTTGACATTATTATGGGTAGCTGGAAAAGAAAGTTTTACTGAGTTGCACTACAAGCCACCCCATTTATCCCACACCTCCACACAAACACAATGCTACCAGTATTGCCTTTAAACTGTGAAAATATGGAAATTGTGACTGACAGCAACTGCCAGGAGAAATTTTATACAGAACTTCTGATTTTTTTATTTTAAAAGACCAGAACAAGTATCTTTCATTTGCATTACTATGTTGCCTTTGAGCTGGACCTCAAAAGCGACCATATAAACTATTTCCAAAATTTCACACAGGTTTTTAAATCTTGTTGGGTTTAGAAGCATGAAACACTGAATGTAAGTAACTCTTAGAGGCAAATAAGGCAACTACAAATAAGACTCAGAACTGCAGGCCTGTGCTGAATGATTCAGCTATTTGATATTTGGCTGGGCACTGGGAGAAAGCATCCACCATCCTGACTTCCAGCCTGGGCCAAGCACTTTCTCAATTTTAAGCCGAGTTTACATTTTTTCAAATAGGACATCATCAAAAGTACAGTAGCAAAGATCACATGTATCAAAGTAATAAACATACAATTAAAATTACAATCTACCAATTAAAATGCAATTCGAGAACCACTTTAACACCAACACTTACTAATATTAGATTTTTCTTTTCCATCAGTAAAAAGCAGATATTCAAAACCAGTTAAACATTTCCCAGGTTTATACTTTGGATTTCTCACACACTTCTACTTCACTGGGCTGGGGACCCTACGTTTATGAACCTGCTGTTGTGAAAAAACTGTCTATTTAACTCTAAATTAATTACTATAGATCTCAAATGAGCAGAGTACTGAAACTGCTCATTCCCACACTATCACTGGAATAACTGCACCTCACTGAAATAATAAACAAGATTTCCTTATTTTTTCATAAAGATGTCTGAAAATATTTAACATTTATGATCACAAAGTACTTGCAAGTGCAAAAATCAAGTTTCCTCTTTCTTATTTTTCCCTTTTCTCAGAGGTACAGAGTTGAATAAGCAGTTTGTGTTTTTTCTAAAGTCTGCCCAAGGAAGATAGGAGAGGAAGGAGAAAAACCAAACTAGAACTGAGAAGCTTCCCCTCCCAAAACTAAGTGTTTCTAAGATAATGTTCTGTAGCCAGGAAGTTGATTACAAAGATTCAATAAAATTTTAATTATTGATTTAGTGTGGCCCATTAACATATTGCTGTTAAACCTTTTTCTCCATAGATAATGAATCACTACAAACTTATAAAAGCTAAAGCACTAAAAAACAAAACTATTATCAATCAATCATGTATGTGGAGAACAAAAAAATGCACCCTGACATTAAATAAGACATATGGAAAAAAAGTACAACTCAGGAGGTAGGACCCTTTAATTGTTTTGTCTTTTGTTACTGAAGAAAGCAAAAGGTTTTTAGTGCAGTCAAATTTCACTGCAGAGTAATTTAAAGAGGAAGAGATACATTTCCACCCCTGACCATTTGTTCCCACCTCTGCAGTGCATGCTCCCTTAAACCAGCACAGATGTTTGTACAGAGGATCAGCCCAGAGGAAACTGAACGTGGGTAAAAATAAAAAGCTTTCAGACTCATGTTGCCAAAAGCCATTGATTTTCTAAGATTTGAATCAAAACACTTTGGAGTATCTTATCTGTCACACAGACAACATTGTCAGGCCTCTGTAGCCTGAATCAGTTCTCTGATTTAGATCATCATGTTACAAAAACACCTGGAAAGAGTGGGTGCAACGAGGATGTAAAGGAGGACAGAGGACTAGGCTGCATTGTAATGACTAACATTGTCAAAACCAAATGTAAAATAGATGTCAGTGCTAAGAAGAGCCACAAGAAGCCAAAAATAGGAAGATAGCTCACACATTCAGAAATATTGTTTCTGCCCATCTCTCAGAAACTGCAGCTAGTACTGCACCAGGTTTGTACTGTATTGACATTTTTTTCTTCACCACAGTCAGTGGTATACAATTACAAAAGAGAAGCTGGAGCAAAATTCTGGAGGAATGGTTTCCTGGCAACTTCCTGAGGCCTCAAGACATTCAGAATCTAAACACTACTTGAACTAAAGTAATTTAATTGCAGTAGTATCAATACAGCTGCAGTCTTTTTAGAACAGTGGAGAAGTAATTTGAATAAAAATAGTAGGAAGACACACCACCTATTTGTAAGCCACAATTCACTTGTCCAACACAGAGGAAAACAGGAACACATGATCTCCAACTTCATGTAAGAAGAATGAATCACCACAGAGCTACACTCTGCCAGTCCCATAATGGGCAGTGTAAGAAATGCAAATACAGCCTCAGGCCTCCACTCTCTTGCCTGTGACTGGATGACAAACCTGAAGTACAAGAAGGCTACAACGTCACCACATCAACTCCTTTTCTGTAAGGAACCCTCATACTTTTGTGTACCTACACAGCCACAAATACACACCCTCCCCACCCACCACCACACCCTTATTTACCAACACATCCTCAGGGATCTGCCTGGGAAGCACAGAGATTTCAATTCAATTATTCTGAGGTAATTTGGAGACTACGTGCCAGCACCTCCCTCCCATAAGGACAAGAGGAGGGAGCCTTTTTAAGTATGTTTTGGTTTTTGCCTGATCAATTTATTAGGAAAATTTCCTTTGCCAGGATAAATTACTCGAGTTGTGAGCTGCTCTATAACAATGATTTCAGGACTGTTCTAGAGAATTTCAGGTAGATACTCTTGGAAACACTATCAGAAAACAGAGTAACACCCTGAACAACAAACACTCAACTGATAGCCAAGAGTGCTTGAGTTAACAGTTTGGTTTTGCTTCCAAAAGAACAAGTTCCACAGCAAAAGAAAACCACTTTCCCAAACACAGAGCTATAGCCTTCATCAAACTTGCTTAAAAACTGCTGTAGAAGAAATTCTTGATCTGAAAGACAAAAATCCTTCAGCATCACCTGAACAATAAAACAGATGATTATAAAAGCCTGGGTGAGACTAGGAAATTATTTAGTAGACATGAATTAACTTACTGTTAATTTCATCTGTAATAACTGGCTGCGACTTGGCTTTACAATCCAAAAGTTCTTCAGAGCTGCCAGGAGCCCTGTTACTGCTTCTGCTCTCCAAGTGAACATCCTGCTGGACAGATGAGGAGTCCATGGTAAAAACGAGCCAGACCTCTGGGAACTTTTTCTTCTGAATAATTTGCCACCAAGTAAACTACCAAGTCCTGTTTCTCTCCATCAGCAACAACAGCATCAGGCTGTCCCACAGGAGCACAGGTCAGGGCTGTACAGCTGTTGGTGTGCAGGAGGCAGCTGCTAACTCCAGATCAGGAAAGCAGCTCCCAGCCAAAGTGGTAATCACCAAGGAGCTGCATCCTCTAGAAACAAAAATGTAGTGAATTTATAAACATTTAGCAGAGCTTTGAAAAATATGAGTTAAAAATAGAGCAGTGCCCACAGGTTGCTCTCCAGCTCAGCTTCAACACACAGAACCAGGACAAGGGGTCATAACAAAGACAGTGAATTACAACCAAGATTTCAGCTTTGGGGATAAAAAGCAATTTGTTTA
The DNA here is from genome assembly GCA_013399895.1 of Serilophus lunatus. Classification (NCBI taxonomy): domain Eukaryota; kingdom Metazoa; phylum Chordata; class Aves; order Passeriformes; family Eurylaimidae; genus Serilophus; species Serilophus lunatus. Next base: position 2,284,646 of record VXBA01000861.1, on the reverse strand, counting down.
ACAGCTTCTTTTTTTTGTAGCATTGATACACTGTCTAACTATGTAAGAAGATAATATTTAGCAAGACAGCTGATTTAAGATCACTGTCTCTTTTCATGGAAATGCCTCTTTGGGCTCTAAGTGAGCCTATATTCAGAGTAGCATTTTGATCTGCATATTACAGCCTGGACTTTCATTCCACACATTTCATTTCAAGGATCTACTCTCATTTAAGTAGAATTTTTAGTTAGAATGCAGTATGGCACTCAGATTTAATTTTCTGTAATTAAATTACACCATTACTGTTTATTTGTCTGCAGAACAACAAGTCCATATCACTGTACAGAACCTGAACTACTCATTACAGCACACACTGGCACTCAGAATGTGGGCTGGGATGCAGTTCCAGCACTGTGTTCTCCTATGACCAGTGAAGAGGAGGATTTTTAATCACAGTTTATAGAGTTTTCAAATGATTCTCCAGGCATTCACCTCTAACCTTTGGGTAAAGATCCAGCCAACTAATACTATCTGACAAAAACTATTATACACAGTGACTCCGGGTATTTAAATTTTGTTCAAATATTAACTGACAGATGAATCCTGATTACAAAATGTTACGGTTCTTATTTACTAAAGAAACATGCAATCCCAGCCAAAAGAAAGAAAAAGAAAAGAGAGGGGGGGGTGTGGAGACAGTCAAGTCAGGAATATTCCTTATGCAGTTTTTCACAAACACAAACATTTTGAGCAACATTCCTTCCATATTTCCAGAAAGTACTTGTGTAATTGCTACAGTGCCACACTGCCCTGGCCACCCAAGAACCCCACCAACATCTCCAAAAGGTCACAGCAGCTGCAAACAGCTCAGGGCACACAGGAAAACACGGTTATGGGGGTGACCCCTATGCAGGAGAGCTGTGAAGGAACCTGAAGCACGTTTCTAAAAGAGAAACCTCCACCTTCACTATGATTTGTCACTGACTTTTGAAGATTTTTTTAGTATAATAAACGTTATAATAAAACTTGTAGAACTGCCAATAAATACAGCAAACAGATACCACATGACAGGCCGCCAGGAGGAATTACAGACAAAAGGCACGCAAGGTTTTGGCTGTGCACACACTTCGGGGAAAATCCAACCAACACGAGATGGTTTGTCATCCTCATCATAGCGCACGTTTTAATGACCGGGGGGTGAAGGACGGTCTGCTCCCGTACATCGCATTCCCAATAGCAAAGGTTCGAGCGATTCGGTCTCAGTCCTTTTCCCCCCCTGCGATGCGCACAGGCGGACACACACACACAGATGAGCACACCCCACAGCAGCAACCTCACGGCCAAAGCAGCTGTACGAAAACCACCGATTTTTGCTTCAGACACCACCAACCAGGAGGCCAACGGGGCCCGGCCACAGCCTGGGGCCGGCAACGTCCCCGGGCTCGGGCAGAGGCAGCGGAGGGAGGCCCGGGGCCGGCGGCTCCTCGCTCCCCGCTCCCCGCAGCCACCAGCGCGCCCCGGCCTCCCCTCAGCCGCCCCCCGTCCCGGCCAGATCCCCGCAGACCTGGGGCCGCCCGCCCGGCGCCGGCTCCTGCCCGAGACGTGGCGCTGCCTCCGCCGGGAAGGGGAGGGAGGGGAGGGCGCGGCGGTG
>VXBA01000861.1:2217920-2276312 GCA_013399895.1 Serilophus lunatus | reverse complement strand
TCCCTTGGCCCGGCCCGCGGGCTCCCCTCGTCCCCTGACCCGCGGCGGCGGCGGCGTTTGGGGTGCAGGGCTGGCCGGTGGCTCGCGTCGGAGTTGGAAAGGCACCGGGAGACAGGATGCTCCGGGAGTCTGGCTCCGGATCACCCCCTCCTCTTCGATACAGCCGGACCAGAAATCCTATAGAGCAGCGTTTACAGCCGAAATGAGAGCATTCGCCCAAGGCATCCTTACCGCGGGACAGCCTGGCACAAGGAGTCCAAACAAACCACCTCGTGCTGTGTTACAGTCCCCCCACGCTCTCCGCTCTTGCGCACCTCGGCTGTAGCACGGAGAGCAGACAAACAGGGGAAATGACAGGTACAGCTACTCTGAGCACGGGGGAAACTCGAGAGGCCAGGGTAAGGCAGAAGGGGAAGCACAGGTCACCCCACAACTAGAGCAGCTGCAGAGCAAACAGCTGCTCTGCCCTTTGGGAAGGGTGAGCAGTTCGGGTCCCATTGAAGTGGGGCTTTTCTTGTGGACCCTGATAGGACCATGGTTTGACACTTCTGGTGGAGATTCTCGGATCTGTAAAATATGAGCCACTGCAGTATAAGAAAATTATATTCCATACATTTATGTATTTTGTTATGTATATATATATATATGTAAAGGTGTGGGTTTGCTTTCCCTGATGAAAAACAGCATTACAAACCAACTCCCTACCACAGCACATACACAGAGCAATGGCTGTGGTTGAAACGAAGATGTTTTATCTCGCTCTGGTATCCTAGTGAAGATAGCTACAGTGAGAACTTAATTAAGACACATTTCTGGCACTGAAATACTAAGTACTAACTTTACCAAGATCTATTGAATTATGTGGTTGTGGGGTTTTGTCTTTTGTTCCTCTTTTAAGTCAGAATTGAAATGCAGAACCTGCAAGCTTAGCCTCATCCAGCTGCATACTTGTCTTATTAAACTACATAACTTCCTTGCTTCCCTGAATTATTGCATCCTTCCTGTGCTGTTTCTGTTCTAACTTTGCCTGTACAGTCATGAGGAGGCTGTGTGCCGTGCCTTTGGGTCTGAAAGGCAATAGTGGGACACTGAATGCATCAGCAAGCTCTATAATTTTTGCTTCCTTTTTCTTTTTTTCTGTGTTTTCTAGTCAACCTCTGTTGTTCTCTAACGCTGAAAACAAGAGTGTTTGATTTCCCACTAGGCAATATCTGAACTAAAGTACTGAGCAACAGCACTACAGAAAAGAAACTGCCTCCTTAATGAAGAAGCAGCAGCCTCCTGCCTACTTTCCTGACTTGACTTCTTGCTGTGTCAATTATTCTTTTGATCGCATGTTGTTTATAGGCTCTTAACACACTGTTCTTTTGCAGTATGAAACAAGCATTTTCTATTGCTTATCTTCCTAAATGTAATAGGACACTGTGTGTCCAAACAGACGTGCGTATACATCTCTTGCTCCCTGTTTTTGTTATTTTTTGGAGTAAGTTGCACTTGCTCTTCACTCATCAAGGACTGCACTATGCTGCGTAGGCTTCACTATTTTTATCTTTTTTGGCTACACTGATAGTGTTGCTATGCTAGTAAAAAAATACACATCCCACTCTATGTTAGTGGTTCAAATGTAGTTCAATTTAGCTGTTGAAAAAAGGTATTCAAAGATTTGTGAGAAATGATTTGTCTTCGGGTTTAGTGTTAACAGTATAAAAACATAACAGAAACTCCCTTGGCGAGGGCAAAGTCTGCACGAGGTACAGGGAACTGAATTGTAGTTTTCCTCCAGGAAGATGGTCTCTGCCAGTCAGAACTGAGAACCTTTGAGATGGCGTGAGGTAGTGTGGATGTTTGAAACATGTTTTGTGGCAAAGTAGAGCTCTCTCTGGAATCCTTCACCGAGTACTACAGCAATTTAAAAATAGGAGTTAGAGCAAATGAAAGAAAATTTGAAGATAAGGTGCATGATGTTTCCCCCTGCGTGTCTCTATCTGATGGAATAAGATGTATAGATAAGTGGCTTGTCTATCCTGAAGGAAGAACGTAAGCCTGGTGAAGGAGTAATATAGTCAAAATTATGTCTCTGTATGTCCATAAAATATTGTCTGTTTAATCAAATCCTAGCAAGTACCATCCTTCATTTGGTATTCTTCTGTTCACTTACTAGCTTAAAGAAAAAATCAAACCTTTCTTGTTCCTCTTAAGTGAAGAAATCTCAGCAATCCTAGACTCTCTAGTGAAAGCCTTATTTCTGTTCCCAGTGAGAACTATGGCAAAATTCCTGCCGGTTTCAGCGGAAGCAGGATCCTTCCCAAGATCAGTGAAAGATTAAAAAAAAATCAACTACTAAAATATGCACCTCAATTAGCAAAGAATGTGGCCTGATTAGTAAAGTGTATGAAATTTCAGCTATTAAATTCTACGGCCCTGATCAACAAAGCACGCTGCACAGTTGGCAATTTATCCAGAATCTCGACTGCTGTACTAGTCTCCTACCAGATCAACCAAGCATGCAGCTGAATCAGTAAATTATGCAACTGGAGCAGCAAAATATGCACTTCTGATTGGGGCGGGAGGATAGGGAAATTCTCAAACGTTTTAAATTGGCACCCAGCAGGTCTGTTAGTGGTCAGCCCCTGCCTTAAGAAAAGTAGGGGCAAAGTATGTAACTTTTGCCAAATCTTTCCAAACAATTGCTGGACTGGAAAAGTGTGTCCCTCAAATGGCTCAATGTTTGTTAGCAGCAGTCCCATTCTTTACCAGATGTACTGCACATCTGGTTCTAATCTCAGCTGCTGCCAGGTGTGGGGGTTATTTTAGAGTAACACTTCAATGGGATTTTAGGTCCAGGTAACTTTTGCTTTAGTAGTCACTGTAAAGCACTGTAGATATGCACACCAGGCTGTGTTTCTGTCTCAAGAAATGAAGTCAGTCAAGACAAATAAGGCACCTTCAAAGAACCTGCAAGTTTAGTTGGCAGTGAGCTTAATATCTATTAATCTCTTCACTGTTTGAAAGTAGTCTGTGCTTGAGGAGCAGAGAAATGATAAGTCTTTCCTATTTTCTTTGTATCTGGATGAATGGCCATAGCTGCATCCTATTGTGTTTACAATGTAACTTGGCAGTTCAGATGTTTACTGTGCAGGGAGTTTGGATGTTTGGCCAATTTGGGGAGCAGCTATATTTGTATATTCTGACAAGGTGGAGCTGTTTTTCCCTAGCTTCTGGGTATGGGCTTTAAAAATCCAGACACAATATCTGGTTCTGATCTTCAGAAGTTGTTTTTGCTTTCAATTATTATTTTTGCTTTATACAAAGGACCTGCAGGTTGTCCTATTTTAATAAAGATGCAGTTTCATGATTTTTAAAAACTGCCTCTTTCTTTTATGTCCAGAAGTAAACTGTTACACTGCCTGTGCTAAAGGAAGGCATGAGAATTGCTTTGGTTTATTGCACTGTTCACTTTAGTACCCAGAAGTCGGAAACATTATTTGAGTCTAAGAAATGTCTGGACTGGGGTTTTTTTGTTGTTGTTTTGTTAAGTTTTTTTTTTCCTGGTTCTGGTTTGAGTTTTTTTTGTTGTTGGGCTTTTTTGTGTGTTGTTTGTTGTTTTTTTTTTTTTTTAATCCACTACATTTGGTTCATAAAGCTGGCTTGCATTGAACTTCTTATTTGCCAAATTTCTGCCTCATTTCCAGGTCAGTTCAATGAATGATCCTATTTAGTTCCTTTTCCTGTTTAAAATATTTCCTACTGAGTCCAGAGCAGTGCCCTTAAAACATAATTGATTTGGGTCATTGAACCCTTATTTTTCATGCATGTTAGTTTACATCCCGCCACTGGTCTGACTGGTATTTAAATTAGAAAATTGCAGGCGGATTTCTTCTAGAGGCTAAAGTTCATGTGGAGTCTCTGGCAAAATAAGATCCTGGAGTACGTATCCCTGGAACTGGGCAATGATTTGTAACTTTTTTTTAATTCTCTGTCTGGCCAGAGTGTTGTAAATCTGGCGCTCCCTTGTTAGCTTCACGCTAAGCAGCAATAATGTCCACAGTGTTTTAGTCCTGATAATTCTAATTACTGAAGCACTGAAGAAGCTGAAAACTGAGAAGATGGACAAGGCTGGCCTCAAGTCCTGCACAGCACACAGGACATTTTCTTTGTAGAGCCAAACCATAGTTCTCTTGCTTGCCAAGGCTAGCAGTGGAAGCAGCAGCCAAGGTAAGAGAAACAAGCCGGTGGCAGAAGATTTCTGGAATGATGTGGGTGATCTTTATGCAGAAGGAGCTAAAAGAGTGCAGTACCTCTAGTTATGCCAATCATCCTTGGGGTAGAAATGCTAAAATATTTTTTTACTTTACTGTCTAAGGGCTAGGAGCAAACAATCCTGTTGCACTGGTTTGAAAAGACTCGGGAAACAAACTTTTCTGCAGTAAACAACAATTACTATTCTTCTCATCTGCTTTTTCTTTGTGTGACAGACCAGGAATGGTGGTAAAATATTCATGTCTCTTTCTTTCTGTCTTCTTTCCTTCCTTCTTAAAAAAATAGAATTCATGGCATATTTGGTATTTAGAGTGGCTACCCAGCAGTAGTGTAACTAGACCAGGTCTGGTAAAGCAACTCTACACATTACACACTACTATTATTATGCACTGATATCTCAGGTCTGTAAGTAGTAAATACTCAACCTGATGTTTAAATACTTCCTTGAGAATGGGAAGTACTAAATGGAGAAATAATCCTCTTGTACAAATTCATGGTGGGAGGAGGGTGGAGTAGGGATAGAGCACTGTAAGGGCTTACATTAATATTCATTCTTCTTAGAAACTTTCAGCAGCAAATGGCCTTATGTTTCATTTTGAATATCCTTGCATCATTGGCAATGAAAAGGACATTCCAATTTTGAGAGAAGCAAAGGCTAATTTGCTTATATTTCCTTTCTAGAATTCTTGGAGCCTTACTGGAACTCACAGAAGTCATCTGGGACTTGAGGAGGATTAAAATCAGGCCATAAGTACTGCTGGCTTGGATTGGTAATGATGTACATTGAGGACAACCTCTGGGTTTGGGTGGAGCTCCTGCATGGTAGAAGAGTTGGTACTAGTTTTACTGCACCTTTCATCAGAGGATTTCAGAGTTTCACAAATATCTAATTACAGAAACTATTAAATTATGTGAAATCCTTGGTCCTGGGGGAGTAGAGGCAGTGCCATTATGGTTCAATAGAAAGCAGGGGTGGGTGGTGTTCAAAGTGGCAAACCAAAAGCAAGTTTTTCATATGCAAGCCATAACCTGCTACACTATCTCATTTTCACTCAGTATTTTATTCCTCTCATTTCTTTATATTAGCTGCCAGGTTTCAACACCAAACCAGCTAAACAAAATGAGCTGGCACAAGACTCCATTCAGAACTACTGTCAGCTCTGGAAGACTGTCCTTTGGAAGTTCATTGATCTCTTGCTAAACTGTTTCTGTAGTGTTTCGGTTTCTTTATTCTCTGAAGGAGTAGCAGGACTGTAACTAGGTTCAGGTGCCAAGGATGCCAACAGCTTCCTGGATACAGGACATGTGTGATGAAATGGCTCTGAAAGTCCAGCTTGATCCAAATCTCAGAAAGTTGGTTACTCAGCCTTTCCAAGGAGGGTGTGGCTGCTCTGTGCCATACTTAATTTGGGATTAGCAATGGAAGATCTAATCCACTTGTTCTACCTGAAACCAGCTTGCTTCTGGTCTTGATTAGAAAATATTCCACTGTTTTGAGAAACTACTTAAGTTTCTATTAAACGAATTTTTTCTTCTGGATTTGATTGAAAATGTAGAACATTTACTTTTAGAACCGAGGCTTGAAACCCAGGCTGTCCATGCTCTTGACTTCCTCCTGTGCCACAGATCTGCATGGGTGGGCAGTTCAGGTGAATCTGAGACCTCACTATTTGAATACAAGGGCTCCAAGGAGTTGCTCATCAAGACTAACTTTAAATGCAAGCTTAGCAGGCTGAACACTTTGATTTGCCTCTAAAATCAACAGTAACTTATTCCAGGTTTCCTGGTTGAAACTTGAATGGGGAAGAAGAAAGGATGTCTGCAAAGCAGATTTATTTGGAAAAACAAACTGCTCACTGGTGAGGACACTGTAACAACAAACCCAGGGCTTAGTTTTTCCTCTGTCTGCAGTATCTGTGATACTTTTTTCTGCTTTCTTCCAACCCTCCCTGCTGTGCCCTTGTGGTCTCTCCTTACGTGTAGGCAATAAAGTAAAATTTACAAGCATCTTGCTCTCTGAAATTCCAGCAAAGCTGGAGTCTTGGAAATTTCCCTTTTCAGAGTGCATGAGGAGACTAATCTTGGAAGAACCAGGTGGAGAGAAGTGCTGCTGCTTGTATCCAAAACAAAGGATGAATGCTCAGATCATAACAGACTTCTGAATGGCCACCCTCAGCTGAGGCAATGGCTCATTTAGAAGCCTAGTTAAAGATATTGCATGAAAGGGAGAGGGTTTTTCTTTGCTTGTGTTTTAAGGATCACTGTCCATGTCTTCTGCATAGGTCCTCTCACCTGCTGGAGATATTTAGTGACACAGCAGCCTGGTTCCTGAAGAGCTGGGATAACAGGTCTGCAGCAGGGTGGCGAAACAGAACATTTGCAGGTTTTGGCTTTCACATATGGAATATTTCCTTCTCCATATGTTTGTACAATAGACTTCCAACATGTGAAACATCTGAAGTGTCTGAATGAAACAATAGGGTCGTGTAGCTGGAAATCCAAGCCCTAACAGCTCGCTTCTTTTGCCAGGCCAGTTTACATGTGTATGTGAGTGCTTTGCTTGCTTTTAAAGATCCAAATTTATTTCCCTGGAAGTGGCCAGCAAAATTTGCATGGGATTGCCTTTCATTTCTCCTTTCTTCTGTTTCTGGTACTTTCAAAACAAAACAAAGCAGTTTTGGGCTCCTAAGCTGCATATGGATTTCATTATTTAAATCTCCCCCACATATTTGGGAGGTGATACATATAAAGTTAATTTGGGAACATTAGTTTTACAGATTCCTATGGACATACATAACTTGCTCAATGGACTTTTATACTGAGCTATACAGGGCTATAGCTTTTGTTTTGTTATATATTCCATCTGGTTACTAAGCAGTAGAAAATAATCTGACCATATTTCCTACTCTCTAATTTGAGCTGCTTTAGCCTGTTCAATTTATAGAAAATGAAAACCAGATTGATCTTCTGGAAACTGCCTCATCATCCCTGTTAGTTCCCACCAACCCTATCATTTACTATTAATTTTTCTATGGTGTGTTGCATACACTTTGTTAATGAGAACTTGCTCTAGTAGAGAAAAGACCTATGTGACCTATTAAAGCCCTGAAGCAAATGGCCATGGCATCTTGAACTCTTCATTACACTGCCTTACTTTTATTTACGGTGGTCCCATCATATTCATCATTATTTGCCTGAGGAGACACTCTAAATGATGCCTTTGTTTCTCTTTCTAAAGCTTTACATTTTTTTGTATGTTTGAATGAGGGTATTTTCTGAAAAAGGAATCCAACAAACTAGAACATGGATAGCAGCTTTGTATAGATGTAGGATCTTATTTGATATGGCATCTTGCATCTTTTTTTCTTCTGCAAGGATTAGTCTGAAAAGTCCACAAGAAGAGGCTGGTTGTTGATTGGAATTCCAGCACTCCCTGGTGGATGTTATGTTAGATATGTTGTATGCTTCCTTGGCCGTAAATGCTGATGTTGGGAGGAAAAGGGAAAGTCAATGTTCAGACTGGTCTCATAATGACATGACTCACTTGCATTTGTTGCATGAACATAGCACAGTAAATTTATGAGACACTTATGAGAGGTTTCTGCTTAAAATAGTTCTACTTTATGGGTGTAATACTTATAGTCCCCAAGGGAGCAATTCCTAGTCAAGTGGGTCTTTCCAAGCACTGGATTTGCATAGTTTAAATAGATTTTTCAAATAATTTGATAGAAAAACTGTCTTTTTCCCTTTCAAACCAAGATGAGAAGGAAATTAATACTGTGATATGGGGCTGCAGTGAAAGATGGAGAAGAGTTCAGAACAAGCTCAAGCACTTAGTTTCCAGTAAAAGCACCTGGATATAAATGAAATTAAAGAAAAAATGTCCTATGCCTTGTCCTAAGTCTCCTCCAGAGCATTTATATCTGTATTACACACCACTACCAACATTTTATCCACTTCATAAGCTTGTCCACACCTTGGCATACAACAAATCCTGAGTAATCAGCGGATGGCAGGGTTACTCCTATGGTGGTGACCTTAGCCTGGGGAACCGATAGGTAGCAAATGTACCAACAAACTGCCAAGCCCAGAGAAAAACTACTCATCATAAGCATTCCCAGCTCTAAAAATCAAAGAAAGAACTGGGTAAGGACAGAGAACACTACTTAGCCAGACTTACATAGCTGTAAGTTGCAAGGTGCCTTGTAGGCGAATCCAACTCCATCTTAATTAAACAACTGAAAGGGGAGAGCTAAAACTTCTGCCTATTTATGATATGGGTTGAAAAGAAGAAAAAGGGTTTATTGTCTTTTCAATGTTCTGAGGCTTCACCTCTGAGCCTTTAGGCAGCTGAGTTAGCAGTAAGTGTCCTGCAGTCCCACCTTTGCTGAGAGGGGGACATTTTCTTTCAAAGGTCTGCTAAGACCATCTATAACTATCGCTCTGAATTTCTCCTCTACAGGAAACAACTCTGGCTTCTGCCTGCAGAGGGAGGCGAGCCAAATTAGCCAGACAACATCCAGAGCCGGGTTATCTTCATTTTACATAGGAGTCTTGCATCGGGTGCTCATAAGTTTGTGGCTACTGCACAAAATTCTGCCCACTGCTCATAAGTGCAGTGTATGTTGGTGCTTCTGGCCTGATGAGGATGGACTAGTTTTCCTTCTCACCTAAGTCTCCCAAAAGCAGCACAGCATTCAGCTGCCTTTCTTCTGGGTGCCCCGAAGACAAGTACAAAATGTCAATGTATGCCCAGACTGCGTATGCTGCTGATCATGCTATAGAAAGCTGGGCTGTTCCATGGGTGATTGTTTGGAAAACAGCCCCTGCTTGTGTCTCTGGGAACAAGCATTTTTTTGTTGTTAGGGAAAAAGCATCTCTGGAGTTAAATGAGGAGGGCTGTTGTTTTCCACAGAGGCTGGAGTGTGTCACTGTGCCTGGTGGTTGTTGGAGTGCCCGTGTTTGTTTTTTTGTGATTTTTCTTTTCCCCACCTCCTGTTCTCAGAGAGGATCAAGGAGGAGGGATGGTGACCTCATGGTGCAGTTATGCAATCTGCTAGAGCCAGGTATCAAAACACACTGCAGCTGTGGAGCTGGGACCTCGCTGTGGCGGGGGCCCTGGCCTCCTGGCTCTAATGAGATCACTGACCTTCTCCTGCCACTTCTTCTGCAGCTGCTTTGATTCCCAGGGATTTGTTGTGGCCATGCCTGCCTAACGGTTTGGCAAGCTGCCACAGAGAATGCTGCATCTACAGGCAGGGGCTAGGAACTGGCCCCAGAGATGTAGAGCAGGTGAGGATCTCCTAAGCCCTGCCAGCCTCTTTCAATCCCAGCAGAGCTTATTTTCCTCCATCCAATGGTGTGCAAACATTACCGCCCTCCTTGATTATTCTTTTTTTCATAGGGAGTGAGGAGAAGGTTGCCAGGTCTCCAGTGGAACAAAGCAGCACCTCCCCAGCAATCTTGTGAAGCTTGAGCTCAGGGCTCAGCTGCAGCAGAGGCACATATGGGAAGAATAAGAGAGAATAGCATGTCTGCAGTCTGAGGCATATTTGGACCTCCAAGTCCTCAAGTCTCGTTCCGACTTTGCATTCTTTGCTCTAACTGCTGAACTGCATTCCTGCTTCCCTCCTCTACTCTTGTAACAGTATTTTTATTTTCCTTGTCTCCTGCAGTAACCAGCTTTCACAGTCCCCTTCCTACCTGCATATTTGTTCTCTTCAAATGTCCTGCAAATCATGAAAAAACATAGAAAACTTGGATGTAAGTGTGAAAACGGTCCCATGAAGCTGTCTAATGTGTTCCAAGAAAGAATAGGAGACAAGTTGGTTTCCTGGAAATGGGATTTGCAGAGTGGAAATGTCATATTCACGATCAATTCATGGAGTGGAGCTGCTGATGCCCACCACTGAAGTAACAGAACATCGGTTAAAAAATTTGGGTTTGCTTAAATCCGGAAGGTTGCACTCACTCCAAGAAGCATTATGTCTTTGTTTAGAAACGTGAGTGCAACTGCTCTGGTACCATAAATGTATTAAAGGCAAAGGTATGCTCGGCCCAGCTTCAGAGTCCCACACTGAACCCTCTTCAGAACTCTTTTCTGTGAATGACTCAGGGAGCAAGAAGATTATAAAAGTGTGTGGGCAGGTGGGTGAGTTTGTGCTGGGATGGCTGTATTGGGGCACCTCTCAGCAAGCAGGATACTCCCATAAGTGATGGGAACTCCTTTGGAGATCAATCTGAAAACAAAACTTCACAATAAAAGACTGAAAGAAAGGAGACAAGGAAAACTCTCTCCTAACAATTAAGAAAAACGCCAGCAATTTTTGTTACACTCTGTCAGTCCCATGTCTGATCTACTTCTGCTAACTCTGCTCCTTTCAATCGTCCTGAGATACTCAAAGAGTTGCCTCATTCTTTACAGCAAAGCCAATTTGGCATACAGGGAAATGGTGATTCCAAGGCATTTCCAGGAATTCTTGTACTGCCAGGTGGAAAAAATACATTAGATGTGCTGCAGCTGAATTTAGTTCATGCTAATAAAAGAAAATAAATCTTGCACACAAAGATGAGCTGAAAATGCAAAATTAAATATAGGATTAATTTTCTAAAGTCTCTGGTTAACTTTGTCCTCTTCTTGGAAAAAGTCCTGCCAGCTTTGATCTCTAGATCAGTCAGCTAGTGAAGTAAATGTGGTCACTTCTTAAACCAACAGACTGTAGTTTTATATCTTGCTCTTGGGATAGTCTTTCCTCAGATCCTGTATTTGATGAACCTCCAAAAAGCTCAGACTTCCCTAACTTGGAAATACTGTGAGAGGAGAACTTGGAGCTTTTGCTGGGAACCACAAGAATTGTATTTCTGGTAGCTTTGCAGCTAGTTTCAGCCATGTCAGCAAGTAAAGTTTTGTCTGTATTATGTTTTTCCTCTGTAAGCTGGGATTGTGGAATGAAAACTTTCCCTTTTTCCTTCTCATTTTCCTTTTCGAACCCTAATGTTAACATTTTCTTTCTGCTCTGGCTGAATGCTTGGGCCACTACATATTTCATCCCAGGTGGCTGGCTCTGTTCAAATGTCCTCAGGAGTCCGAGTGATCTTTAACTTGGAAGGAGTCTCCTAAGTTTGGAGGGGAGAAGGGGGGAATACTGGCATACCAGACCTCCCCTTCCATGTTTTGAGCAAAGATGTTGGCGTGGTCAGAGTTTTAAAGAAGTCCCTGGGGCAGAATGAATGTGAAGGAGCTGGTGAGGCAGCCTCAATATTGTCAGCTCTTTGAAAGAAACACACGTGTGTGCATGTGTGCACATAAGATGTTTTTAATTTTGGAGGGATGAGGGATCCCAGATAAAGCTTGCTGAACTTTCATCCCACTGATGCTATGGTGAGCTCAGATGGCTAAATTTAATCATCCAGACTGAACAATCTTGGAACCTAGGACTGCATCCATCTCTGTGCAGAAAATCGTTGCATACCCTTGTGGCTTTTGTTGAATCAGCTGTAGGCTGACAAGATGAGGCTACTGTGGAATGCCCATACACTGCCTGCAGTCCTGTTCTGGCACCAGGCAGCTGCAGTGGATTTTGATTTTCAAATTAAGCAAAAAAACCCTACCTGAAGAGAATTTTATTTTTTTTTCCCCACATAGTGGGGCTATTTTACCAGAAGGGACAAAACATAAAATAATCTCACTGTCAGAATCACAGGATCATAACCAAGTATTTTGACTGCAGAGTGATTTTTTTTAAGGGCCTATAGTCTGCATAAATAGCTTCTATCCTCACCTCTATTCATTACTCTAGTATTAAATTTTTCTAGTACAGTCTTCAAGCAATGACCAAAAAGTCTTTTAATGTGGATAAGGAGCTAATACACGTTATTCACTTCTTAAATGCTCAGTCAATTTGAAATACAGTGGATTAGTCATTCTCTCATTTCTAAAAAGAAGTGAAAGTGACATTTTTAAATCTGCCTGAAACTTGAAGTACGTGTGAGAAATGCATGGAAGTTGAAATGTGCAAGAGGCATTAATGAGGGCAGAGTGGGTTATGAACTTGGCACATCATTTCCTTGCAAGCCTGCAAGTGGGTATCTCTATTAGGTGTGTGGCTTAGCCTCTGAGGATGTCTTGGAAATTCAGTGGCTCAGCTGTGTGTCTCCAGTTTCCTTTGCTGAGCTTTCACTCTGACTCTGGGTATGCATCACAAGAACTTCCTATTTCTTTGGTACTTTATAACAGAAAACAAGCTACATTGGACAGATCCCAAGCCAGACATGCTAAGATTGTGCTCATAGAGGAATATCAAACATCAAGACAGGATGTCACTCTTCCCCTTTGAAATAAATACACTTTAAAAATAAACAGTCTTTGGGACACAAGTGAGATGGTGCCCTCTAGGATGCTGCAAACAGCAGTGGTGGGAGCAGCCAGGAGGGTTTGATGCAAGGTACCACAGGAACTTGTCTTGTCCTGGCAAAGTGAAGAATTTGGTTCTCTGCATGTCTTTGGTCTAACTCCAGCCTGGTGCCTTCTTTGGCAGTAATTGTGATTAAGTAAGGATGATAATTAAATTGTTCTCATAGGGAGTGGGATTCCTTTAGAATGTGTTGTTTCCCTGACAGTGTTCCTACTGGAATAACGCAGAGGCTCCAGGGCTATATTTGTAGGTGTTTCGTGAGTGGAAAACAGAGTTAAGAGTTTTCTTACTCTCAGATGGTGATAACCATTCTTCCCTGTGCATATACTTGGTTGGGCCTTATAATAGACTCCCATCTGGCCAAAACAATAATTCATCCTTTTTTCTGCATTGGAATTTTGCTTTTCATCAGTGCCTCCTGCTTCTTAAGAGCTCTTTGATGTATAGTGTCCAATGTGAAGAAATGACAGTGTAAGAAAAACTCCCAGGCTCTCTACAACTGGATCACACACAGGTTTCCTGCAAACATACACTTCAGAGGGCAGCAGAGCATCCTTACTACCATCAGGACACCAGTGCCAGAACCACCTATGAGGGACTAGCACAAGGTCATCCTTGTACTCCTTGCCCCTGTGCTTCCTGGTGTAGAGGCCTTATAACTCCTTACTTGTGTGTACCTTAATTAAATAGCTCAAAGCTGATGTCAACATTAATTACTTATTTCTAGAGAGACCAACCAGCAGCATAGGAGGAGGTAAGTGCATGACAATGGGGCATTTTTCAGTTATGGCACAAGTTGATGCTTCTGAGTGGGCTGTGTAGTGTGAAAAGGAGAAATGCAGCATCCTGGCATGTTCTGAAATAGCCAACCCTTGTGTCTATGGCCAAGCAGCAATAACTGAGACTCAAGTTATTTATAAATCTACTAAATGCTATTCCCTGATTGAGAAGGCAGGTAGGATATGTCTGATCATAATGGGCTGGAGGTTCAGTTCAACACAACTGTTGGAAACACTGGGGACTCCTGGCCAGAGCAGGATGTACTGAAAAGCAGGTGAACAGGATCAGTAATCTGGTTCTCTGCTTATAGTGCACCTAATTACCGTGGGCATACATCGTGTTGTTTTTAAAAAGACAACAACCTCTCATTTGCAAAGATCAAAAATGTGCCAAATTTTTTGCACGCCTCTGTCAAAACCCCAAGAGTTTATAACTTGCTACAGAAGGGAACATCTGTGTCTAATTGATGAAACTCAGGGTTCATAATGGATGATTCAAACAAACTAAACCATCATTCGTTTGTGGATTATAAATTAATGAGAAATGCTCCTCCCTCCCCTCAGATCTGTCTTGCATTTCCTGTCCCTTCTGTTGCTTTTTTTCCTGATCTCAGAGCAAGTCTTGAATCTTTTTGGTCTCACAAGCCATAATACATGAAAAAATCCCTCACTGCTGTGACCTTTTAGACATATTTCTTGAATTCACACATTGCCCTAGGTTTGGGCATGCAGCTATTGAGGTTCAGCTTGATATTGAAGCCAACTGGAGGCTGTGTGGCTCATTAGAGAACAAGGGGCACCTGAGTCTGTGCACATCCAAGGAATCTTGGAGTCAGAGTGTACAAGATACTCCTCTTCAAATGATGACTGATTCGAGTGAAAATGGAGGCAGGAAACAGAACCTGTCCTAAGAGAGAGGGCCAGGGATTTGTGGGGGGGGTGCACTTACCCATTCAGCACTTTGGTGATTGATCCCACAAGACCCACTGATCTGATGGCTACTGCTTGTGGGTGGTAACAAAGTCTTCTGGTAGTAGAGGTGGGGTGAACGCCTCCAAGCGCCTTCTCAGAAAGCAGGCAACTAGATCAGTTCACATATTCCTCAAAATAAAATTTCAACCCTCAATCATTGCTAATTTAAAGAGTTTTGAGCCAATCTGTAATCCTCCCACATCCAGGAATACCATCCTGTGATAGCAGAAGTTCTGGTGCACATTCTGGTTCCAAAACTGGGCACATATTTTAGTCGAAAAGTTAGTTATTTACTGTTTCCTGCTATGCAAATATCTTATTTAAAAGTGAGCTCAAAAGGATTAGTATTGGTGTGAGACTGCACCAATATGCTGGGATGGAGGGAAGGAATACAAGAGAAGTCAGAGAAAATCCTTCTTTCCTTCTTCCAAGTGTAAGAGCCATCCTCTTCCTAAGAATAGAGGAGCATATTCATTGGAAACGAGGCAGTCTTCAGTAAAATCCAAGTGACAACGAATGTATCTATAATTCTGATGTGAATTAGTAAATGGAGATAAATATTAGGATCTGTAACCTCTTAAATTGACATAAAGGTTTGCTATTTTCAGCTGGATTTTTACCATGATTTAACTAATCCAAGCTAAGCCCCAAAATTTTACCTCCTAGTAAATTTCTGTTAATTTCTTTTGGTATCATGAGCTGTGGGACTCATAATGCATCAGACAGAGAATATGTATGTGACTGATGAATGTAGTTTCTTTTCCTCTTGAGACTTCAAGCCATAGTTCAGCCCAGGTACCTTAAGTGAGAAGCCTGTAGTTTATTCTGTTTTTTAAGCTTTGATTTAAATGACAATTTTACAAGTCAAATGCTGGATTTCAAGTTGAACACAGAACACAGTTTCCACCCACGCTGCTGTTTTGATTCTTTTCTGTGGCCATCCTGCATCCGCCCCAAAATCCCTCAGAATATGAGCAGCACCTGCTGGAAAATAAAGGTCGTGCCTCTCAGAACAGGTCTGGCTTTTTGTTTCTATTTAGAGGCTTTTAACATTTGGCATCACATTTTTTTCTTTCCATTTCAGTGTGAGCCAAGAGGAGGGACCAAGAGAAAAGAAATCTGGAGTATTTTGATCTTTGTGGCTTTATATGGACTTCATAAACTTTGTTTGTTCTACTGCCAAGCTTCCTTTGTGTTTCAATAGATAACAGACCAAGACGACTAATCATTTCCAATAAAAAAACCCACACCAAACTCAAAGCATTCCCTTTCTTTTCCAATGAATTCTTGTAAACCCATGGTCCTAAGACAGGGCTTGTGACCTAAGCACTTTGGATTTTTTTCCCCCTTTTCAAAAACAATTGCTCAAGGCACAGACAGGGTTCTGTGCTCTACAGATTTATGAAGGATCCTTGAAAAAAGGCTCCAAGAGTGTCTTTGGGAGAAGGTAGTTGTACCTATGATGTGAGAAAGCAGCCTCGTGTACCTTTGGAGAAGCAGCAGCATGGGGGTTACTGCCACCATTTATGGATTTCCTTCCTCTTTGGAGGCTGAAAAGCTATATCTGGAGAATGAAGAAATAGCAAATCTCACATGGAACTGTCACCACGTTATGTAAAATGCATGTTGATTGCTGGTTTACTAGTGAGAGCTGTTATCTGCTATTACTATTTTGAGAGGTTTTGCATTTGGAAACAATTTGCCCAATGAAAACCACCTAGATTTTACTGCTTATCGAGGTAAATAAGGCTGAATGTCCTTGAAACAGAAGATGAGTTGGGTGGATGAATCATGAGTAACCATCAATGCAAAGGTTCTTTTTTACATTAAAATGTTTTTCTAATGAAAATTACACAGAGTTTGAGATGATGTGGTGACATATGTTTTTCATTGCCTTTTTCAGATTTTTGTCATACAACCAACTGTTCTGGGCAACACAATTGTGTGGTCAAAAAGTTGTATGTTTGCCCACAGCAGAAATGATCAGTACTAGGTAGTGAGAATTATGTGAATTACTGATCTGGGTTATATTTCTGTGGAGGTTTACCATTCATTATACATATTATAGCTTTCTGTATTAGGTTTTCTGTATTGGATTGATGCTCCACTGAAGTAGGAGTTAGACTTGCATAAGCTTAATGAATTTCCCTGTCTTGAGGCTCTCTAATGCCTGAAGGGGAAAAAAAAGAGCAGGACCTTCCACAGGTCTAGCAGATTGCATCCTGTGTATAATATCTGGCAAGATATAAGATTATATGTTTTATTTCCCAGGTGTATTATTCCTGTGGTGCAGTGGTGGAATCGATGGAAAGAGGCCTTATTTTATCACCAGGTTTTCCGAACAACTACTACCCAGGGATACACTGTGTTTGGCAGTTTTTCATTCCCATGAGAACCCATCTTATCTTGGAAATTTTTGACTTTGACATTTTTGAGAGCTCTAGCGAAACCTCAACCTCTTGGGACAGCTTTTCAGCCGCCCCTACAACAGGAACTAGCGACATGCCTTCTCCTGAGGAACACCTGGACTTTGCTCTCCATACTACAAAACCCTCTCTCCAGACCTGGATGTCGAAGGTGGCTCAGAATCTGAGCAGCACCAGAGATCAGTCAAAGGACCTTGCTGGTCACCTGGATGAACTTCCAGGAGTCACCTCAAAAAAAGACGAAGCCAAACAAGCATCTGAAGAAAACCAGTCGAAGCAGATGAAGGAGCCCAAAGTGATCACCAAGGCTCAGCCAGAGGAGCTGCCATTTCCTGTGGCTGGTAGTACCACAATGCAAAGGCAAAATACCAGTGGCCTGGAAACAGGAGAAGATTTGGAAAGGAAAATCTTGCTTGCCCACCTAGCTGCTGCTAGTGAGAGAGATGAAGTTACAGTGGAGAGCTGGACTCTCCCCTCAACACCACTGCCCATGGAAATCTCCTCCAGCCCTCAGTCAGCAGTGGATATCTGTCCCCATGATGTACTATATGTTTCTGATCTCGTCACATTTTCCTCTCGCTTCTGTGGACCAAATTCACCTTTAAACAAGACCATGGTCTTTGGTTCATCTCTGGAAATGGTTGAGGTTATCATGGAGCTGATCACCACCACGGGCCGGGGCCGAGGCTTTGCAATGCTCTTCGAGTACAAGAATATCACAGAATCCAACGCTGTAGATGCTGTGAGGCAGGAGAGGAGGGAAAACATGATGATGTTGGCAATTGTAACAGGGATTGTTGTCTTTACAATTGTCTTGCTCTCTGCCCTCTGCATAGCTTTCAGGTAAGGTGATGCATATCAGAGTCTTTGAATCATGTGATATAGGAAAAATACCAGAAAACAGTTATGTTTCCTTTGCTCTGCTAATGTTCACTGTCCTTCAAATGCAGTAAAGTGTGTGGGTACAGAGGAGGTCAATGCCAGTCACTGCTCCTGCCCTAGTCTACTCAGTTTGCTTTCCTACTTCTACAGCTCCTGTACCTCAAATTTATTTTCTTTTTCCTGCAGAAATAACTGGAGAGTCATGACTTTCCTGAGTGTTGTTTTGTTTCAATGGCAGTGTGCCTTTGAACCTCATTTTTGGGACACTCACTGGCCAGTAGACAAAAGCAGAAGAGTAAGATCATCCTTCCCTGAGTCTCCCAAGCAGGCTGAGCTGAGAGTCACTACATCTTTTTGCAGAGATCCCAGTTTGACTCTAACTAACCATCACTAACACTCTGCAGAAAAGTAAACAATAATCAAAGCATTACATTTAGAATTAAAATTAAAAATTATTTTCCATCTGTAGCATGTCTTATCCAACAGCCTGTGCAGACATTCTAACTCCAGTGCATTCAGTGTGTTAAGAAGTCATGTGCACATCCATTTGATGCTGTGGAACAGCTGAGAGCCATGCTGCAGAACCTCTCGTTGTCCCCAAATGTTACCCAAAACAATACAGTCAAGTGACCTGATGGTCAGGCTGAGTTACTGATTTCCAGGTCCTGATGCTAACTAGTTAAATGGCTAAAACCAGACAGTTACAAAATCATACTTCTCCAGTCAATTGCTTTTATTTTGTGTATTTCTTTCCTCTATATTTATCCAAAAAACACTTCTCCGCCCCCCAGCATATGTTTGCATTTTTCTTTCTAACTCCCTGGTGAAAACATTTTTGTAGAAACAGTGATTTTTTTTCCCCTTCCAACACTTTCAAAACAGAAACCAAGCTCCCCAGGTTTTTTGTTTAGTTTTTTTTTTTTTTTTCTTTTTTAATGAACAGCATTGTTGAAATGTTTTGACTTCAATTAAAACATCAGGTAAACTAAAACAGACACTGTCCCTTGCAGGGTCTGCTATGGTGATTTGGGTATTGGCAGTAGCATTCATTTCCCTGAGCCAGCAAGCAACTGGCCTGTCTTCTCTCTTCCTACATCCCCTGCCTCTGTTCACCCTCCAACTTGAAAGGTCTCAGGACTGCCCAGGTACTCCTGGTCACTCAGGGTGGTTTAATAGAGGAACTTGGTTTTCCATGTCCTTCTGGAGGCTGCATTTCTAGCTCTGGCTAAAAAAATACAAAATATAGGCCATCACACTGGGTATCAGAGAACACAGGCATAGTGGTGAAGCTTAAATATAATCTCTCTTGCTATATATATATATATAAATTCCTGCTTTCAGAGTCTGAGCTTTTCGTAATTGTAAGAGTTAAACTTGCCTGTGCTACATCTAAGTAACCTTTTTCCTTTTTAAAGAGCTTACAGAACACTAATTTAGACCACAATTTTTTTGCTAGATCTAAAGGAAAACGTCTGGTGGAAAATGTCTTCCAGATACCAAATACTTTATTTTTATACCCTTGCCAATCTTCAAAAGAGACAGAAACAGGCTCCCTTTGCTATGGCAGCAGTCTGGGCTGATACACATGTTGAGTAGGCTGTTCTTGCTCCAATATCCCTATTTAATTTCACTGTAACGATCCATGAAGCAGAGTATTATTCAAACCAAAAAGTACACCAGCAGTCTGAGGTTCCACTGGCTGAGGTTTACTCTGCATAGCCTCTTTAGAAAGTCAGGCCATGATGCTCACGTTCACAGTTTGGCTTTTTCCTTGTCAGATGTTTACAAAATAATGTTCTGCTCTTGCTGACCAACGAAGAAAAAAGTATACACGATTTCAGCCCCCCACACAAGTGTTTGTATGTTCTGGGAATACCACTTACCAAGAGTCATATGGCACAGGATCAGGATTAGACTCACTTCTTTTTGAAAAGGCATTTATGCCTTTTCAATGCTCTCCAGCTCTTTTTTTAGAAGATATCTATACCTCAGTCAGCTATTGACTAGATATAAATAGAGACTATCCCTACCCCTTTAGTGTCTTGAAATGGCATTTACTGTCCCAGCAACCTGTATTCCTTGCATGCTATTCCACTTCTTGTCAGACTTAAAGCATTTAAGTGAGAACTGACACAGGTGGAAGCAATGCCATGACCTGTGCTGAGTTACCTCACTTGTATTGCAGTGGAAGAGAATTATTTTCCTCTTTACTGTGCTAACTGCTTTGAGGATATTGGCCCCAGAGCTACTGGCAGTGTTTCGAGCTTGCCTACACCTCCCAGCTGTGGGGTTTTACTGCAGCTCAGAATAAGACTGCACAGGCCATTAAGCACATCTAAACTTCTTTTAGATTGAACCCATCAAGCTCTATTTTATGCTTGTTGCCCTAAACAGGAGCTTGAAATCAGGTGTCAAACGTGTATTTGCCACAGCCAGTCCTGACTGCAGGAAATGTCAGGGTGTCAAGGAGTGGGCTGAGAGGGGAAATGGCAATGTTTAAACAGGGCAGCACCATCAGAATAGGGACCAGCTCCCCGAGACACAGTAACACCAGTTCTGGCTGGGCTGTGCCATTGCAGGGGTTGCTAATAATAACCTTGAAGCTCTTGGCCTCGTAAACTTGCCTTCCACTTCCTTTTCTCTTCATACTTTGTTTGTTCCCCTAGTACCAGGTTTAGCTGTTGATTTTTTCCCCCATTTCTATCTGCTGCTCTTGCTCAGCTAAAAGTAGCAGGCTGTGCTTTGCCAGGAGTAGAAATGGC
This sequence comes from Serilophus lunatus, assembly GCA_013399895.1. Classification (NCBI taxonomy): domain Eukaryota; kingdom Metazoa; phylum Chordata; class Aves; order Passeriformes; family Eurylaimidae; genus Serilophus; species Serilophus lunatus. The sequence continues at coordinate 2,255,817 of VXBA01000861.1, read as the reverse complement.
CTGGGATGGGCTTGGCACCCACTGCCACTCCAATGCACCAAGTTGTCAGCAGTATCTGCTCGGGCTCATTGCATTCAGCCAGGGCAAAGCTCTCTGGGGAAACTCCAAGTCTCTGCCACACTGCAGCTTTTGTTTGCTACTTGGGGAGGGAATGAAAGCTTCAGTTGTTAGTTGGCCAATAATTCTAATTACTTTTGGCCATGAGGCCTGGCTCAAGTAATGGGGTATTTTTTATTTTCTTTCCCAAGCCCCAAGAACAACAGATATGTCCACCTTACTTAATTCTAATCCTGTTCCATGCAATCAAACTTTTGCTCTATGGTTGCAACCCATGAGTTGCAACTGCATGTTACATCTGCACAGCCTGCCAAGGACCTGTTTCCAATCACAACCCCTACGTGCACAGTGATTTCATCAAGCCATCACGTGCTGCCATCTCTCTCCACACAAGCTGCCCTGCCGGTCACTGCTGCCCCCTCCATCACCTGGGAGTGAGAATGTGCCTTTGTCATGTGATGCCCTCCTGAAGAATCCTCAAAACAGACTAAAACCAGACCTTTCCTCTGCCATCCTTGTGTTAGGGACAATCCAGACACACCTTCCTGCCTGCTGTAGCTGTTCCCTGAGTTTCTCTCCTCTACACATCAGACTTAGTTAGAGACCTAGGACAGCTGGACCTGGTTGGAGCTGCCTGCTGGGGAATTTTCACAAAGCTTCCAACAGTCTTAATTTTTGTTTGTTTGTTTTTTCAAGAATATGGAAGCAAATTTTTTTTACATTACGACTTCTTTATTTATAAAAAACAGTTAGAAAGAGATCCAAAAGACTGTAAGGTATTTCAGGTTCTTAATGCAGAACTTGCCCTGTCTATCCATAGTTTGTCATAGCTGTCACTTATGGAGACTTTTAAAATGAATATTTCATCTTTTCAGCTTTGTCCCAGAGAATATGAGTATCTTATAAATTGGAGAGCTATATGCAAGAATCTGAGGAACACATTTTTATTTGTATTTCTGAGAATTCAAGTGGTTGTTAAGTCATGCTAAAAGTTCAAATAAAACCCAAAAGTAAGACCATGCAGATAACTAAAGAGTCTGGGTTTGCAATGCCTGATGTTCAGTGTGGAAGAAAAACATTCCAATTCTGTTTTCTTAGAGAACATTTCCTTTGTACTCCTTAAACCCTGACTGGGAATATTTTAACAAATTTGCTTGTAACACGCCAGTTATTTGAAACAAGAATATTCCATAGGAATATATTAGTTTTGATTAAATTTTATTATGGATTTTGACAGGAAAGAGCTGTGAGGAAAGGAAGTGAATTAAAAAAAAATAATGCATTGTGGACAAAGCAGGGAATTACACAGAGTTCTCCTACCATCTACCTGAAAGCCTTGCTCACTGTACCAACTCATTTTTTTGGGGCATGCTTTGCCAGGCCTTGTGCCCAATAAGAGTTTCTGGTACATGTGTGTGTTGAATATTCACATATATATTTTCTAATCTGAGATGTTTCCTGTGTGGTTTGATCTTGATAAAGCAACACTACTTCTACTTAGAAACCTTTCCCTGCTGCTCCTTCCTGAATCAGGGCATCAAAGAAGAGCCTTCCCTGCTTTAGCCTCGAGTCTCCCTGAGAAGCCCAAGCAGTGGCCAATGCCATTGTGCCCCCTGGAGTAACTGCTATCTGTCTGGATCTCCTCTGGATTAAATTCCCAAGTGCCAACTTGCTCTCCTCTTTTCTGTAGTCCTCTCTGTATTCACTAGGAATAGTGTATGGTTTTTTTCTCCCTCGATTCACTTGTCAGTCAATGAGCATTTTTAAGAGATCCAATGATACGGTGAAGGAATGAAACCCATCATGCCTGAGATGGAGCAGACACAGGCTCACAGCCAACCTCATTAGGTGGTCTCTGAGCCCCTATTCTTAAAAACAAACAGTAATGAAATGGCGATTGAAAACTTGAAATCTTGGCTTCAACTCCTTCTGCCAAAAACACTTGCATGGAGGAGATTAAATGCCTTAAACCAATCCTCATAACAAGAAGATAAATGCCAGCCAGCAGCACAGATAGTAGGGAAAACAGTAACACGTGTTGCATCCCATCTGATCAGTGCCTTAATGCTCCCATGTGTCTGCACTGTCCCGAGGAGAACCACTGCACACAGAGGCAAAATATACTTGCTTCAGTCATTATCATGTTCATTAATGCCAGCCTTTCTTTGTGGTGTCTTTAAGTCTTATTCATTCAAAAGTTAATAACACTAGTTGTCTCATTTTTACAAAAAATGAGAAAAAATGGTTAAGAACATGCATGTGTCTCCCTTCAGCCAAGGGGCACATTCCCCCTGTAATCATCTGCCCTAGTGCTGCCTTTCTCTGGGATGGTCATACAAATGAGCAGCATCTGATGCTCTCTGCCTGCTAAACATAACCCAGCATGCAGGATTAGCTATGCAGATGAAATACTCTGTCTAACAGGATGATAGGAATGATGTCACTGCCCAGACCAAAGGCAGCATCTCACTCTCACTATTTAGTTACTGATGTGAAAGAGCAGCCATTGGGGGGCATTCTGGTGGGCCTTGGCAGAGGTCTGAACTCTGTTCCTGCTTTTGCAGTGATCATGGGAAGAAGATGACGGGTTCTTCTCTCTTCAGCTGACTTTCCACCATATGAGCATATAATTTTCTCCCCTTGTTTACAGGCCTTGCTGCCTTGAGTCTTGGCAAGTATTCTGGGTGCTCCTGTAAGGCAGGAGAGCTCATACCCTGCTGGCTTCCCCTTGCAGGATGAGCACAGCTAAGACCTTCCCTTCAGTCTTTAACTCACTCGTGGGCTTGTTGTTGTTGTTGCTGTCTCTCCTTTTCAGGCAGAGAACGTGCCCCAAAAGGAGCTCATCCAACGCATGCAGTGACCAGGAGGTTAGTGCTAATGGCTTCAGCAATTTCTCTTTCTCTCTTTCATATTGGCTGTTGCACTGTTTATCTGACGATGTTTACTGGGGCATGTTCTGAGTTGTAGAACAGGATCCAGAACTCCACTGTCGATATCAATGAGCTCCAGCTGGTGGTGCCAAGTCGGGAGAATGAAAACAACAACCACTCTGTGAGCCGGGAGCAGGCGGGTAAGCGCGGGGCACCGGCCGGAGCAGGTCAGGGCACCCCGGAGCCCCGGGCCAGTTAATAAGATTGTTCCTTCCTTGCAGTCCTCCTTGCTGTGTGTTGCCCATGCACAGCTGGAGAGCTGCTTCACAGCAGAAAGCCTTTGTTGTGGGGACTCTCTGCCTTGCTGCTCTCCCCCCTCACTGGGAGGGCAATTCCCCTGGCAAGAAAGATGCACAAGCACAGCTCCCGCACGCTGCCAACACAAGCTGTCACAGCACATGGCAGTGCAGAGACACTGGGTTAGCAGAGCAAATATGTTGGGTCCTGGCTGCTACAGATCCACGAATTGTGGGAGAGTTTCACCTGCCCTGTCCCTAACCTTGTCCAGAAAGGATGAGTTTTACAATGCTCAAACTGGCTTTAGTCAACTTCAGCTCCTGGAGCTCACTGTTTCTGTGGGTCTGTATGGATGGAACTGCTTTCGGTGATATTTACTTCACAGCGTGTTTCTAGAAAAGAGCACCCCAGCCAAGCTGCAGAGAACTGTCACTTGCTGCAATCTGGAGTCACAACACGACCTGTGCCAGTGCCCCTTTTTGTTGGTGAAGGCCAGCATGGAGTGACTTCATGTTATGTTGTGACACACCATTGCTTCACCATCAGCTCTACACAGAGCTCTCACAAGGGAGCCTGATAACAAGCTAATTCTGTGCTCTCAGCCGTGAGAGTTTCCCCATCTCCTCCTCTGGAAAAGCCATTGAGGAGGTTGTGACCGAAGTTCTCCTATCCTTGACCAGATGGCAGGCCTTGGGGACACACTGGGTGGCACTTCCAGGAGCATTAGGCTGCCTGTAGGAGCAACATCATTAGGGTTTAACCAAAAATCACAGCTCCCAGTATTAGCAGGTGTGAATAATAACTACAAATAAATAATGAGTTGAGCAAGCCTGCAAGTTTCTGAGCTGTGGGACAACCTTGTGTGTTTAATAGGAGGGATTTCAGTTCACGTCTGTCTTTATTAGAAAGTAAGCCCACGGGTGTTCCTCCTCTCCTCTTTTGTCCTGTTTGTAAAAGCTTGCAGTTTCAGAAGGGCAAACTGTTGGCTTGAATTTTGTTCTGGCTGGTGTGAGAGGCAGCCAAAGGCTGCTGTAGATCGTCGAGGGAGGGAGGGAGGGAGGATGGTTTGTCATGTAAGAGTTGAAAACAGATGTTTTGGACTCTTTCAAGCAGTCTTTATTGATTCTCCTTCTTTCTCAGTCACTTCCCGCAGAGGCAGCACAGAACGGTCTCCTCAGGACACTGACCCAGATGTGCCCTCCTCCATATCTGCAGTGACCACCGAGACAGGGAGTGATGAAGTGTTTATCATTTCTGCTGGACCTGGGGCCAGTGGGCTGAGCTTTACCACCTACAAAATACAGGTAGGAAAATTCTTTGGCATCTCTGGCAAGGCACAGGATGTCCCTCTTGGACAGCACCTGTCCTATCTGTCCATTTATGACTGCCACTCATTTCCTAAGAGATGCAGTGACTGAGCCAGGCAGTTTTCCTAACCCTCAAGCTGAGCTGCCATCAAATGATGCGGGCTGAGATCCCCCAACCCCAAGTATCTTCTGAATTTTGGGAAGGGCAAGTACAGAAGTCTACCTTGAACCTGTTGGCCAGTAATGCAGGTGTCTGCCAGCAGGCAGTAAGACCAGCCCTCAGAAATAAGTTACTTGGCAAAGATGATGTTCCATTTAAAATACCACCTGTATCAACTGAAAGGCTTGGGAGTCAGACCTGCTTCTGCCCACCACTCCTCAGTGATCAGGGAAGTTTCTCAGCTCCTCAGCTTGGCAGAAAGTTAATTGTCTCGCCAGGCAGATGTGAAAATCAACAGTGCTTTGAGTGAAAGCACTGGGGCCCTTTCAAATTCGTACAAAAACCTGAATCGATTCAGCAAGTTCTCTTATTTTAGCTCTTTCCCCTGCACTCCTGGTCGTTTATTTGTCTGGGAACAGAAACCTCAGGTCTGTCTGTCACCTCTTCAGCCTCCAGTGAGTGCACACAAAGCACATCCATTACAAGTGTGTGCTAAAGCCTTTCCCAGGTCAATGCTCTCTTCTCCAGTGCCCTCTCTTTCCCACAAGAGGATAAACAACCAGCACAAGGAACTCACATGCCCAGGACAGTCTGTGTAATACTTCTGTCACAGTTTACAAAACAAAAGCATTCTGTATCCCTGCACTTGATTAGGAAATTAGCCAGGAGGCCAGGCTGGTCAGGATTTTCCTACCCTGGTGTAAGACACGTGCTGGGCTTTTCCTCCAGCCGGCCACACTGATTAATAGGAAGAGAGAAAGGGGAAAACAGCTCTGCTGCCTTCCCTTGCCTGAATTTTACCTTCTGTGGAGTAGAGCACTGTTAGCTGTACCCACATAGGGCACCCTTGAACACCTGCACTCCCTGGTCCCTCTTTACAGTGCAGAGAGCTTTACCTGGTGGCAATCACACACACATACAGCTTCTAGGCAGAGGGGAAACACATTTTCCTGCCTCTTTTCCCCATTCTAGGCAGAAGGAACAAATACACTTAAACCCCTCATTTCTATCCTGCCATCACTTCTGCAAGCAATCTTTGGAGGAGATTTATATCTATAAATAATGAAGTAGTTAGTGCTAAAACAGTGAAAGTAACCTAAAGAATAAAAGTAGCTTGCCATGTTATTCACTAAGGAGGTGTCTCCTGTTTGGTGATGTCCATGCTGCATACAAGTGAGTCAATACTATCAACCAAATCCCTCAAGGAGCAGAAAACCAACTCAAGAACCATGACAGGGCCTCTTTAAAAGCCCTGGGTCTCCCTCCACAGAGGAAGACTGTCCTCTCCAAGGGGCTGGAAATTGAGCACAGCAGGCTAATTACCAACCTGCCAGCAAAGGGAGCTCATCAGGCCACTTGGTACCAGGGTTCCTGGATGCTAAACTTGTTTACTGTTTAATTTTTAAATGTGTATTTTTAGGGTGTGAAATGCAGCTGGCCAGCCAATCTCTGAGCCCTGCAGACAGTATAGTGCATAGCTTTTGTGGCCCAGCACTAGTGAAGTTGGATGAGTTATTCACTGGAGTGCAGCCCATTTCTTGGCAGGAATCTTCCTGCAGTTATCCTCCTGTGAAAAGATGTGTGAAATCCTGAGCCGTGACAGTACAGTAATGCCATCAGACTCACCTCACCCAAAAATGCTTGACTAGACAAAGCAAGCTATAAGGACCTTTCATTAAAAAAACCATTCTGATATTTTCACTGAGAAATGGCATCTGGTTGCTTGGTCCTGTGCTGCCCAGCAAGTGTGAGCCTCAGCTCTGCTGGGCCTGAGCCAGCAGATAAACTGGCTTTTGCTTTTCAGCTTTTAAAAGGTATTTGAAGACACCAGTTCCCTGTTAAGAGGGAAGAGCTGGGAGAGCAAACATACATCTCTGTACATGACAAATGTGAGGAAAGAGAGGGAAGGGTGGCTTTCAAATGGCTTCTGAGCCAGGAGATGGCTTCTCCTCCAGGAGATCATGGCTTTCTAAGTCCCTTTTGGTTTAAGGCATCATTCAGCCTCTGGTTAACAACTATGATCTCTGACTTCTGATCAGATATTGCAACTTTCAGATACAAAGGTTTGAGTAAAGAGTATGATCACGGAGGTTTAAGAAACATTTTTTGCCAAAACTTTCCCCAAAATCTAGAAAATATATTGTTCATCTTAACAGTTACTTCAAGTGTATCTATCTCAAAACCAGTGGCTAATTTTTACATCAGTTTGAAGGTATTTATAATAATATTAGAATATTGAATCCTAAGACAGACTGAAGGGTTTTCTGAGGAGAAGACAGCTGGCTTATAAATTTATAAATAAAGATTGTTACTTTAATCAAATCTGAGGCTAAGAGGCTAATATTGAAACAAACTTATCCAGGGCCTGATGCTTCTCCAGGCTTCCTACTGAGATTTTTTTTCTGCTGTAGTAGCTAATTTCCTGCCTCTCTGCCTATCCATTTCCAATATGACACTTTCACTAAATAGTTTCTTTGATTTGCAGAAACTGGAAAGATTCAGTTTCTCAGAAATAACAAATGATAAGTTCTTGGTTTCTCAGGACTTTTAAATCCAGGACACTGTCGGATTTATTTCAGACCCTCTTTAACAACTATGTAAAGTTTGGGAATGTGGATTTTACATTCTTCTCATGACAACCATATCTGCACAGCTGAAAATTAAAAATATGTGTAGAGTTGTGTAACAGGAGACTTATATAAATAACAGGTGAAGTATTAGTGAGAATGAACAGAGATTCGTAGGACTGTCAGGGATTCTTTAACTTTTCTGGCTCTAAGCCCATATCAATATTAAGGACAAAAATTGTGATTTTAAATGCACATCAGAACTTTTAAGGTATGGAAAAGATCTTTGTCTATAGTTCATTCCTGTGTCTGATCATCTCTGCTTATACACAAAGCAGGTGATAAATGTTTTAATGTGGTTTCACCTTCCAATGATGCCAATTTTATACCTGTCTGGATGTCTTGTTCTACTTCTAAAGCACATTTTCCACCTGAAGGGCATTCTTTTTGTGAAATGAAAATCTCCTTGGCTCCAATCCAGTTCTCTTGCTTCTTGTTCTATTCACTACAGCAGATACTGAGAACAGATAATTTTTGAGACTTCTGATTCTCTTATTTCTTGCTTCTGGATTTCTTTCAGCAGGCCCCATCCTCCTTGAAGTTTTATTTTCCCTGAATGGCACACCTGGAGCTTTTCAAGAGCCAAGCAGAGTGGAAGAATATGTTTTACACAGTGAAGTTTACTATTCTGGTCTGTCATACATCTCCAGTAAAATTAAGCTAGAGATATTTTATGTATTTGGTCAGTGACAGTGGAAGGACTATTTCTCATGTAACTGAAATTTCCCAATTCAGTGTTAAACTCAAAACCAGGGAAGCGAGTTAAAACCCCTCCAGGAAAGCCAGTGAACTTCAGGGAGCTGGAAGAACAACAAGGAGAAGTTGCATTCCTGTGTCCTATGACAAGAACTGAATAAATCTGTGTCTTACACCGACAGTGTGTTTTTTAAGTGTTTTAAAAATGTTTTGATGAAATATTCTCTGAACAATCTTTATTTACTTTTTTCAGGACAAAAACCTAAAAAGAAGTGTCACAAGCCCAGCCTCTGTGTCTGACTGGCTGACCTCTAATCCCACGGCTGCAGGAGCAGATGCTGTTGAGAAGGGGAACATCCAGCTGGAACACCCCTGCCCCAGACAGCGCACGTGGAGTGCCCGCACTTTCCACGACCTCCTGGCTCCAATACCGCAGCTACAGAAAAAATGGTGTAGCTGGACCACCAACAGCCCCTTCACAAAGCTGGTTGACAACAGTGTAAGTCTTGCAGGGAGGGGAGGATATGGTGTTGGGGTCTGTGCCCCACGAGCCCCAGCTGCTGATGGGACACGTTTTCCCCATGGCCACTGCTTTGCCCCTCTGTCCTGCAATGCCGTGCTCATTTCAGCCTATCTCCCTTGGTGTATGAGGAATTCTTTTGCCTAACTGTATTGTAATTTAGTCAGGCTCCCCTGAAATGTTAAACAGCTTATTTTCCAGCAGTTAGCACCTGGTTAAGAAATGATCCCCAGTCATGAAAATCATTAAAAAATGCCTCCAGACAAGATTGTCTCATTGAGTGTTCTGACATGTGCCTTTTACCCCCTGTCTTAAATTTATTATAAATGATGTATTATTACTGCATTGCAAGGAATCTATAGGTGTGGGAGGGGTTTCTAGGTCTCACTGACTGCAATTATTAAACCAACAGCTTCTTACAAAACTAATAGTGGGTGTTTCTTCCTTTTTAAGGTAATAACATAGGGTTTTACTAAAGAATGCATCTTACCTCTAACATAACCAGTAAGTTTTACTCCCCCTGGGATTAAAGTTTCTTGATATATCTGCTTTTCATGGCATGTCTACTAATTTTGTATTGATTTGTGCAGGGTTTTTCTACAGCTGCAAGATCCCAAGGTGTCCCAACTAGAAAGGTAATCTCAGCCACTGAGATAGAGGGAGCATCAGAGACCATTTACTCTGATTCATCTGCCAGTAATGCCTCATATCCACTCACTCTGTCTGCACAAAGGCAGAGGAAGCTAACCTCTTGCAATTTGAAGAAATCCAGATTTGGGAACCCTTATTTTGGATTTTTAGCCAGTTCCCCTGATGGCAAACATGTGAGGTCCTTGGACCCTTCAAGACATCTAGGGGCAGCATCTCCAGGTAACAGCCAAAGCCCTAAAAATCTTCTAGACAGCTCCAACCCACTGAAAATCAACTTGGTCAATGGTTCGAAAACTAAGGATCTTGTGGTAGAAACAGATAAAAACAAGCCTGTGTTTGTTATTTCTGAAGAAGGGGATGATCAGCAGCCTCTGGTCCTTGCAGAACATCTTAATCAATGTGGAGATCATCTGTCAGAGCAAAATGCTGTGTATGCTGTGGCCATGCCAGAGAGACAGCCAGTGGTTCTGACTGTTGAGGGGAAGAGTTCTGCCAGTTTTACATCCAATCTTCCCCTTTGGGCAAAATCCCCTGCTTTATGCAAAGGTCACACAAAGGCTTCTGGCTCTTCCAGGGATCAGCAGAGCTTGGCAAGTGTAGATGCCAATACTACTGAAACCTCACAGAACTGTGACACTCCAGCTGCTCCTACACTATGCCAAGCTTCAGTACAGTGATGTCCTCAGAAAGATTGAAACATCAGCTCGCATAAACAGAGGGAACAGGGACATGACCAGAGCAAAAGCTGTGCCAAGCACTGAGTGTGGCAGTCACAGATGGATGCAGCTTTGTTAAGAGCAGTCTTTCCTTCTCACATGTTGGGACTGAGATTACAAGGATACAAACCATAGCACAGCACAAATGCCATCTTCTCTTATGCTCACTAGCCTCATCTCTATTCTTCTGCATGAAGTTTTGATGCGGTTTGTACAAGAAAGCATCCTCTGAAAAGGTACTTCAGACTGCAGAAACCCTTATCTGGAACAGGAATGAAAGTCATATGGGATGGTCACATCATGGTTTATATCTGAAATGTAAATCAGGCCTCTGTCCCTGTGGTATCACTTGAGTCTTTCCATTGGGAGCTCTGAGTTAGCTTCTGTTTATAGCTATGCCTGTACAATCCAAGCCTTGCCAAGCCAAGGGTAAGAATTCAATCGTGCATGTTTGCATACAGTTTTGTAAACTTAATTTTAAGCATTTCATAACTTCTGCACTCTAGACAAAGCTTACCAAGCATTTGCATCTCTAGTATTTAAGACCATGGTTATCTCATATCCTAACTCTTTAGAGAAATGTACAGACAAGCTGAGCAACCCAATACCAGATGCTTGTTCTATAAAAGTCTGATGTAGCTTTATCTGTGTTAGACCTACATAGGCTTAGAACACCTCAGTCCACTACATTAAGTGACTCCTCATGGCAACAGGAACATGTGTACAAAAACACTGAAATACTAGGAATAGTCTTCAGCATCCAACACTTGGATATTTGCAGCTGCTCCAATCCTACATCCACCAGCTATTTATTCCTGGTAATGCTCATTGACTACAGAACTAGTTCCCTTCCTTTAGCAGGCAAGACTTAAAAGACAAAATTAAGTGGGGCAAACTTGGAGTGCCACTACTAAGTGGCTGTACCTCCCTGAGGACAAATCCAGGGCATTCAATGGAACACTGAACCAAAGGGAAGCCTACTAGTCCTGTTGCCTTTAATAACCCCATCAATATTTTAACTGCCTCCTGGTGATATTTTCCTGTCTCTTCAAGACTCCTGCATGTTTGGCCCACAATTTAGAATTATTTTGCTTTCTTCAATGAAAAATTCCCCCGAAGCTGTATTTTGCTGCTGACACAGCACATTGTTTTAAAGCAATAGTATGTCATAAAACAGGTGTCCGAAAGGAATCTTGCGCACAAGTCTTCCCTGTAATAGTGTGGATCCAGTTATCTTAATCCTTCTATAGCAAGACTGATTCCTGAAATATTTAACTGAATTATTTATGATTTCACCTGCTATTACAGCTTCCATTTGCCACCTATTGATTTCTGAGATATGCAACACGAGACTGTAGGTTTTGCCTTATATTTTGTGTGTGTGTTTACATGTCTACATAGACATAGAAGCCTTGCAGCAGTGGAAGCAAAAACACATATGCCCTTTATCAGTTGACTCAGACATGAACAGGAAACAAGTCTCTGCATTTATTATTACCAGACTGTGTTGAGTAGTTTTGAAGTGCAAAAGTCTGGCTCCATGTTGGTTATTTAATTTTTGTTGGATATTTTTTGTTTGTTTGTTTTAAATTAATGCTACTTGATTCAAAGGGAAGAGTTAATATATTTATGGTTTTAAAAATATTTAGAAGTCTTCAGTACTCTAACAATAACTTCCACTGCATTAAACTCATACATATTGTAATTCAATGTTCTGTTACTTACTGCATTTCTAAAGATTGAATTACTAAAATCTACTTTTGAAAAGTGCTTGTGTTCATTTATTGACAATAGTTATATTTGAAGGGCTGGAAAAAGTGGCTTTTTCAATAAAAGCATGTTTAACTATTCATTTCTACAGTGTAACAACACTTATTTTGTTTATTTTGCTGAAAGACTAAGTCATATGGGCAGTACCTCAGAGCACCTGTACAGCAGCCTCTATTGCAACCTGCAACAAGTGGCAGTTGCAATGGAAAGAGCAGAAGAGCAAACGCTTGAGGATTAGATCCTTTTCCATTTCTCTTCAGCAATCAAGTGAGATTTAAGATGAGGTGCTTGTTCACACTGACCTCCTCTACTACCTGTTGTGTAACCAAAGAACAGATTTTGCTAAGCAGGTGAAGATTGCTGCCAGGGGTGTTTTCTGTGGGAGCTTGGATTTCTTTCATATCCTGCTTATCTGAACTCTGTGTGCCTCTCCCACCCCTGCCTGCTGCAGCAGCATCGAGCCAATTATATGAGATTTCATCCCCTGTGGAGCATGGACTGTATACAGACCCATGCTGAGAGAGGCCCTCCCTCCTTATGAATATGCAACATTGAATGATGCTGCTTATTCTCAGAACAGAAGTGGCTGATTTCCCAGCTATTTAAAGGTGATGCCTTCTGGCACTAGAAGATGCTGAAGCCCAATGCCCGAAGGTGTTGCAGGTACACAGAGACCAGCCCCCTTGCCAGGTCAGCCCTGAAGAGCCCCCCAGAGGAAACTCCAGTTCCTGACTTGCCTTTTGAAGTCCTTGGTTTTTTTAAAGGCAGTTAAAATTAATTGCTAAAGAGGTATTCATGTTTTATTTTGTACCTTCAAAGAATGTATAAAATATTTTCTTCCTCTTACAGTTAAATCAACTGTTTTGGATTTCTCCCCTTTTCCCCCCAGCCCTCCCAGGAACACAAACAGCTTCCACCCAAACTCTTCAAAAAAGTCATAGTGCAAAGTTAAATTCTAAAAGCTCTGGGTGGAATAAAGTGCCCTAATACTCTCAGCTGTAAATATTGACTAGGATTAGTTTTTAAATAGCATTGCTTATGGCATTTATTTTGTTCCTAACAGCTATTATTACTTTGGACAGCTATGGTGCCACTTTTAATGACAGAAATCCTCATACCTCATGCATGGGCTGGGATTCAGTTTTAGCTTCATGCAGTGCAGGCGGTTTGCTGTGCAATTCTGCATATTGTAACCAAGCAGCAAATGGGATAAGCATGCTAAACACTCACTGAAGAGGAGGAAAATCATTTCAATCACAACTACATGGGGAAAAAATGTCAAAAAATGTTATGGAGCTAACAAAGAGAAGTATTCTTTCCAGTAAAGCTGTCTTTGAATACTGTTCACTTTTTAAAAATTAATTATTTTGGAATATGCTAGGCAAGCCTTCTAGATAGCACATTAGGTGGATTAAGTAGGACAAAAATATGTGGGCATTCCCTATTTTTTCACTGTCCAAAAAGAGCTTCAAAATCAAATCTTGTGCCTATACAAACTGACAGGAATCCTGTGTACTGGGCTTCTTACTGTCAGGTTTGCAATGGAGACTCAAAGGGAAAACAATCCAACAGATTTAACGTGCAGGTAATGCATTCTAACTTGGAGGATTCAGAGTAGCATTCAGCAAGAAAAATCCACTTATAACTTACTAGCAAAGCATGAACTGAGCTTTCCTTTCAGAAAACTAACTTTTCTTTAAGAACAGTTGGTTACAAAGCTTTCTATTCAAAACTGTGGGGTTTTTTTTTGTGAGGGCAGCACGAGTCCTAATAAAATACATTTGACTCAAATAGTCCAGTCAGTAGATTTTATTCTGAACAATTAAAGATTAATTTGGATTGCAAGGAAAAAAATGGTAAGTCCTAAGCCAACACTTACCTAACAAAACCAAGTGAAACCCAGCAGCACTGAAAAGAATACCCAACAGAGACCAAATATAGCTTCAACATATATTCATGGTCTGTCTAGAAATGTCTTTGATGTTAAACCTCATATGGCACACTTAGCATTTTTTATAATTCATTTCCTATGGAAACTAATGAGCTTAAGGGTGAAATTACCTCATTGAAAGTCAAAATGGAAATGTGAAGAAAAGAAGGATGACCTGGAAAGCAGATTTAGAAGCAATCTTTGCATATTAAGCATTGCTGTGGGAAATAGTATAATTAGTTTTCTTCAGAAGTTATTCCTTGGAATTGTGTAAGTGGTATTTCAGCTCCCAAACATCTTGCAGAAAGAATGTTAGATAAAATGGGTGGAAAAAATGCAAAATCCCCACATGCTCTTCTTAAAATCAAGAGATCCTTTTCCTAACTTACAGGGACTGTTGATTTATTTTTAAGAGGGCAGACTGTACAAAATAAGGCCCCTTTCCAGCAGAAAGTTCTAGAGGGCATAAGAAATCTAATTTTCAGAGCATAATTTAGAATTAAGATTTCTCTTCCCAAATGCCAAACTCCTTTTGCTTGAATCAACTTATTTCCCTAAGCTCTTGCTGCAGGCTAAACCATATGTCCTACGCAGTTCTACTGAACACTAGAAATTGATACAAAATGGATGTATTTTGTTTGCTGAATGAATGAGCTAATAATTCATCTTGGAGTGTCAAACATCAAGATTTTCCTATTAAATTCAATGAAAACAGCAGCAGAGCTTAAGCAGAAATTATCCTCTACAGTTCTGCTTCCAGTGCTTGAGCCACACTGAGGGCTCTGGGATTAACACAGATTGTTGAAACCAGCCTGTTGTCAGATAGTCCAGCTGCCACTGTCCATTCCTTGTGCTCCCTCTCACAGTGATACTACCTTATTTCTTTATTCAGAGGAAGTCCTTGGAAGAACTTGTGCTGCACCAGAACCGATCACTCAGTGCATAAATCCAAAATCAGCAGCTTCCTAAAACTAAATTAGTTACAAGTCATTTTTTGACATGATGGAGTATAAAACACTTAAACCCACCAATGTAAGTGCAGGACAAGCCAAAACAGAAGAAAACAGCATTTTCACCGTTACATTATTTAACCTGAGCTTGAGTGTCTCTGAAATTTAGTCTGAAGAACAAATGACAGCTGGTTTAAGAACAGTAAAATAGATCAGCTACAACATTAAAGGGTAGCCAGCTTCAAGTATGGGAATAACAGCAGCACAAAAGTCCTGGAATGGCAAACTGCAATTTAAAGCTTAACAACCTTGGCATCACTGTCTTCCACCTCAGATACAACAGGGTACAGACAAGTCCTCCTGTTTACTCAGCAAGGGAAAAGTTCTATTCAGAAAATGTTCTATAACAGTTGCCATTTGAAACCTTATAATTTATAGAAATTAGATAGTTGTAAAAATGAACACAATATGACAATCATTTCCCCTGGCCTGCTGTTAAATCAACAGTGGGACAATGTTTGTCACCTCAGTGTTGGTGGTGTAAGAAATTAAAAAACAGTATTTACTTTTTAAAAAGTAGCAAACCTTTTTATTTGTTAGCATCTTGAAGCTATATTAATTCTATTTAATAGTCTTTGCTTATATAATTCATTATAAATCCTGTAAGACACTGATGATCCTTTGCAATATAATCTGACACAAACTCATATCCTTTTCAATTACCACAAGTTCAGGAATGATATTTACTTGTAAAATCTCAGCATTCAAATATCCAATAGCTTGAGCAAGCATTAGAAGTGTTGCATCCATCCATTTCTGTGCTGATGGGACAAGCCACAGAAAAAACAGACAACTTCATTATCTTTTTTTTTTTTTTTTAATTAATAACTTCTTATTTCAAGAAAAAAATAAATCACAAAGGAGAACTGGAAGAACTACTCTCCACCTTCTTTATAAAAGAACTTTCTCAAAAAGAGAGACTATATACCTTGTTCACCACTATTTCAAATCCTACCATAATCACCTCAGTTTCCACATCTATTCTACCACATTCCATGCTCAGCTTCCAAACATCTCTTATAAAGGAGGTGGGGGTGTGCTTTAGACAGGTTAAAAATATGCTGCACCTTTACAGTATTTAAACAATTACACCAAGCATAGTTCATACATTTATCACATTAACTAT
Organism: Serilophus lunatus; assembly: GCA_013399895.1. Taxonomy (NCBI): domain Eukaryota; kingdom Metazoa; phylum Chordata; class Aves; order Passeriformes; family Eurylaimidae; genus Serilophus; species Serilophus lunatus. The sequence continues at coordinate 2,240,080 of VXBA01000861.1, read as the reverse complement.
CACCTGGTAAACATACATTTAAAAAGGTCTAATGTAGAGTATGTAATACCCATGACAGATACTCTTACTTACTTAAGAGCATATAAAGATCAGGATTTATTCACCCTCCCCATCTGCAAGTTAATTTCTGATTTCCTCCTGGTACAATATAAATGACAAAAAAAAAAAATCCCTTCATTCCATTGCACTACTGCAACCCTATATGCATAGAAAGGCAGATTAATTATCTGTGACAGGGAAGAGGGGTTTATAAAAGGAATTTGAAGAATGTCTACTGCACAGGTAGCTTAGATGTTAAGCACATGAGTCCTGTTGTTTCATTCCTCCTTCAATTTTTTCTCTTATAGTCACACAATACAGCCCTATACAATCACAACTTGAGTAAGTGCAAGCCAGGTTGTACATTGTACTGTAGACACATTACTCTGGACCAACAAAAGAACTTCAGCATCAAGAGGCTTGAACACTAGAACAGTGACAAGCCTATGCTGAAAGCCCATCTGGGGTGTGGGAGTGGTGAATGAGAATGCAAAGCACATTTCTGCATATAATGTGCAAAGGCTTGATCTCTACAACTGCACTCAATTTGCTACATGCACAGCCAGAGATGAAAATGAGATCAAAACCAGCTGGGAATGGTTGTCCTGAGAAGATACAATAACCATTAAAAAAATCTAAACATAAAATACAAATACAGAAGCAACAGAACATTGTTAATAATACGAAAAGACAGAAACACACTGCTGTTATTAAAAGAAGTTTCAAGTAATATTCCAGATCCAATTTCAATCCTACTCACAGGAGAAAATGCCCAGAGATTAGGAAAAGAAGTCCACACCAAAGTGTATTTTTAATAGCATATGGGCATGGTCAACAGACCCATCCTCGCAACTACTATTTTAAAAAATAAAAATCTAAACACAAAGACATCATTCTAATTAGCATTCATATTAAGATGTGCATTACTGGAAAAAGTTGTTTAATTCACTGCAACCAGTAGACATGATGTGCTGCATCATTTGTGCTCCATTATATCACAAGATACTTTGTGTGCACTTTTTAACATCCAAGTATTAATCCTGCTCATAAAATAAGGCATACTTAAAAACAATATGGTATCTACAGAGGTAACTTTGTATGCTTTCTTCTCATTCTACTTCACTCTTCTCGGTGTGATGTCAAAGAAAAATTGGTCCCAGTTGAGTTTTGTCAACATTAACAACCAAATTATGATGAAACAGATTAGATCAATTCAGGGGAAGGGGGAATGTTGAGACTTTTTCATTTTTAATGACACTTGGGACATCTCCTGAATGAGCTCTGCAGAAGGCTTGGAAATAAAAATCTACATTTATTATGTCAGTGACACCAGTGTTCCCCTTCATCATCCCTATCTCTATCCTTCTCCAGAAATGCCTCCATATTGCTACAATTTCTCCAAACTGACTTACTTTATGTAAGATTGTTCCTTCCAGTAAAGCTGCTATAGTCTGTTTTAAATTATAGCTTTTTCTACATTTTCACCAGTGTATGCATGCTAGAGAACAGCTGCATTGCAGAGGTACATATTTAGCATACGGTATTAAACCAAAAAAGAAATAAAAAAAATGAACCAGTGTGTCCTACTGGCTGCTCTATGTCAAAAGCACTGTTTGGTCTTCTGATATAAAACAATACAGAAGTAATATTAGCAGAAGTCTATTCTGCTTCAAGTATTACCCCAACTTTAAGTGTGATTTTTTCAAACTTTTGTGCAATTCCTTTTGTAATTTTATGCGAATAAAAACATCAACATGTCCAAACTAAGAAAAGAAACTGTCCTACTTCCACTATAACACTGCACATATGGTAGAAGCTTTAAGTTTAAACAGCTGTTTAATGGATGGATTTCTTTAATATGAGTATTGATGTAGTTTCTAGTCCAAATGCAATGGGTAGCAACAAAATATCAGACTACCGCAAAATGCAGTTACAAATATACACTGACAATCTCCTTCTTAAATATTAATGGCTCTTGAAATACCCATCAGATACTTTTACAAAACTTCTCCATTTTAAGTCTTAGTTTCTTCACAAGTAGTGCAAATACACTCCTTTTTCTTAGGTCATCCCAAGATATGGCTGGTTTTTGTGTGTGAATTGTTTTTGTTTTTTCACTGAAGTGCTACAGGGACACTGTAGTCAGGAGGATGGAATGCAATGCTTGCTGGACTAATCTTGGAAAAAAAAAATCTACATTATTCATGTACAGCTGTAAAATTCTACAAATTAAAATTTTCACATCAGATTATCTGATGCAAAAGTTATTGATTCCCTGCTATGGGGGACTCCAGAGGATCCCCTGAAACCTTAAACTGTACAAGCAGTGTAACAGGTTTTTGTCCCCTCTCTGCAGACTACAGGTATTCAGTTCTTGAATCGTGTTTGCTCACAGATGTGATTGAATTTCCTGAAATAAAATAAAAACAAAGTATTAAAATGTAACAAAGTTTTCAGAAGTTAGGCAACAAAATAAAGTCAGCATCTTTCATTCACTATTTTAAATGTTACACAGTTTAAAGCAGAACATTTACACACTACAATATCTGCTTTCAGAACCTGTTTAGATTGTACTCCACTACCAAGTTACATGTAGCAGGATTTTCAACATCTCTTGTGCCTAACCCTTGCTAGGTTTATTTTGGACACAGAAAACCTGTTATTAAAACCATTCCTCTATACCATATATAAACCCAGAAGGCAACTAAAACAGAAATCCATAAATTAGAAAAACCTGGCTTACATAACCAAACTATTTAGCAAAACAGTTTAGCTCAGTTTAGAAAAAAACAACCTTAACTGGATATTTAGGAGTGCTATGACAAGACTGTTTGCTTTTGTGCATTTTAGGAACCCAGAGCAGCAGGTCAGTAAAGTTCTACAAACAGCTAATGCATGAAAGAAAAAATAAACTAAAAAAAAAAAGGAAAAAAAAAACCCTGAGTCATTTCTATTCTAGATTAAATTGTCCAACACAACATGAACAAAGATGACTGGTAAGTATTTTGATATTGAATTAACTCTTAACATTTTAAAACAAAATCTCTTTTGGGAACACAGACAGTCCTGTAATGTGGAGTTACAGATTGCAGTGGTTCTTCAAATTACATCTGCAACTCAAATCCAAAATTATTTTTGAAAGCTATTTGGTAAAACTCCCTGAATTTGTAAGAGACTGCAGATGAATATTTTACGAGTCTGTCTTATGATCTGCTTGCCTGAGATGTACAGACTGGTTATTTTCAACCCACAGTACCTGAAATATTAAAGGAATTATGCTAAGTGTGTGTGTACATTGCAACATTAGAAAGACACTGCAGAATCTACTCTTCATTAAGGCAATTTCTCAATAAGGGGTAAAAGCTCCTCTATCTTAAATTGCACTGAGAATTTAGAGAATTATTCATAAAGCATGAAGGATTTTTCAGCCCTCTGTAGAACCAGATAGCTCCTAGGTAGAAAATTTTGGAGTTTTTTTTATGAGTCTTTAATATTTGTCCTACTACATATGCATCTTTTTGTGAGACTTGATTGGTCATCAGTGGCCTGGGGTTTTTTTGTTTATTTTTTTTTAAAGAAGCTTGATTTATTTTGGAAGGACATTTCTCATAAACGATCAGAGACCAGAAGTCCAAGTTCCCAGGATGTATTAAACCCCTTGAGAAGTAGAGGGTTAATCTCTTTTCAGGCTCAGTATTTCATTTTCAACACATGCCAGACTCCTTGGGTCAGAGATGTAAGACCTAGAAACTCCTCCAAAACCAGGAACTGCTTAGGAACCTGCTGTGGCTTATGTTGTATGTTCCAAGCTTCTCTTGCTTCTCTTGTTGGTAACTATTCCCACCAATTTATCTTTCAATGTAAGTTGCACTTCACTATAAGAGTCTCTCCTTCCACTCCAGTGGGTAGAAAAATAGACTCAAGAAGTGTCAGCATTTGGTTACATCAACTTACAAGTGCTGGCACTGCCCTTCTGACATGCACAAATGCTCTTTTCAAAGCTGTGTTAAAAACAAAAATGGCAAAAAAATAACCCCCAAAGCTCACCCAATTTTGCTTTATGCTGCAACAGCATCACTCAAACAATTCATGGCACCTCAAAAGTTGCTTTTTGGGTTGTTGTTAGTTGGTTGTTTGTTTTTTTTTAAAGAACAAACTAAACTCACTTTCTGACCTGTCTAACTTACATGGCATGATGTGCTTTGACCTGAGTTCGACAGTTGCGCCCCCAGTAGCAATCTGGACGTGATGTGACAGTCACTACAAGAGCAAATAAAAAGCCACAGTTATTACAAAAGTCATTAAATAAGGTGATGCACATTATTAAGCCACTAATAGTGGTTACTCATCAGAACAGGCTTTCTAGAGAAACAAGACATGATTGGCCAGAAACAACTATAAAACTATACTGGTTCACCTTTCTGGAAACAAAAACACTCTGTGAAGGAGAAAAAAATATTTTTTTAATATTAGGCTCATGCAGACTCATGATGAAAGGATTCGGTTTGCAATGCTGTTAACTGAAGTTTTATCATGTAGTTTAATAGGGACTGAATTGACAGTTTAAGACACTTGCCATTTGTCTAGATATATGTCTGTACAAAAGAAAATTTGGATAGAGTTTATTTCTTGCCCTCACTTTCACATACATTATAACTCCACTGTCCAGTAGCCCAATATACTCAACTGAAAAGCAATACTAAGGACAAACCAGGTAGACTGGTTGTTGCTCAATATTCACAGCAGCAGAAGCAAAGTTCTCAACAGCTGAAGACAGGGAAGCTGTTGCTAATAACAGGAACTAGATGGAGAAAAGTAATATTTAAAAGCAAATTGTTGCAATAACTTCTGTTCCAAACAGATTTCGATGTGAAGGTACAGTTGCTTGAATGCTAAAACTGTAAATGCAAACATTTAGAATTAGTTTATGAAAGCATTCTTGTTGCTAGCTGGGAGCTGATAAAACGTGAAAGTGTTCAGGAGATGCATCATTTTATGCATTTAAATGGGAAAATAAATTAAATTACAGCAACTGGTTCCTGTTGATTATATTCTGGATTTTACTGAATTCCTCTTTTCACTCTGCAGATATTCTACAGATGAGAAAATATACTGAAAGAAAAGCTTCCATTAAGAAATCTGGCAATAATTATAAGCTAAGCAGCTGACAATTAAAGCAATCAGCATATTAGCCCTGCAAGGAGATTTGCACTGGGCTATATGGAAGTGCCAAAAGAACATAGATATGAAGATAAAACTAACTCTTTGAATCACTTTTCCTTCCTGTCTGTGCAAAACAATGCCCACCTGGCAATTCAGCAACAGGAATATTCTGCCTGTACTGGTAGGCGAGTTCTCGAAAGCTGCGAAGGCCACAACAGTAGCAAAGCACTGTGTTCCCAGTAATTCTGTAATCTGTGGAGAAAGCCAGGTTGTAAATAATTACAGTGTAAGGCTTAATAAATCAGATTTAATAAAAGAGCCTGGACAGCATTTGTTATTTACACAGAACTCCAAACCTCTTGATAGTATTACACTGGAGTTATGTATAGACAAGGAGTTACACAAACTGAATATAACACATACCTGACAACATGAAAACTCCTCTTTGAAGAGCTAAGAGGCTTTCATTTAACATATTTTTCCATGTCAGACCCCTGGATGCCAGGTAATCCTGAAAAGAGCAACTGAAGTGTTTAATCTGGAAAAATCTTCAACCTTAAAGAGTAACCAAGGCATTTATTCTCAAGGATTTCCAAATCTAAATCTAAATATGTTTTCAAAATGGGTTGATGCGGATTATAAGTAAATATTACATGTATTTAACTTAATTATCAAGATACTTTCAGATCACTAATCAAACATTCACTATATACCTTTTTTTCTTTTCCCAGAAGATCTCTACTTTGGGCAGAAGTTTAGAAATGTCAGTCACACTGCCCTTTACCTCAAACCAAGATTTCATCCAGTTTACCTAATTTAGGTAACTCTCCTATGGTATGAGCAAATCTTTTCTGTGCAACTTGGAGTGAAGTTTAACTTGTTTGGAATAAAACATTTAACAAGCCTTGCTTTCCTGACACATTTTTAGAGAATTATTTTTCTCTTAATTGGTATTTTGGATGCTAAACTTCAGACTTTAGAAAATGGCTTCCCTAATGATAACAGCCAAACATATCTGAACTCTATAGTGTGTCTACCAGCCATTTAAACTCATATTCAGAATCAAGTCTAGAATTAAATTTAGCCCTCTTGGTACCTGCCAGGCATATATATTGGAGAAATTAAATAACAGGATTCAAGGAAAGGAATTTTGTCTGCTTTTTTTCTTCTGACACAGAAGAGCTGATGATAAACAGAATGCATCTGTAGAATATGATGCCCTCTTACACAAAGACACCCCAAGATACTTCCAAACTAGACACAGTAACCATAATTCTGGTCCAACTGATTGTTTGGGGCTCATTTAATCTGCCTTTTAGAATCAGGTTCTGCAAGTGACACAATGCTGCCACTGTTACTGTGAGGCAGCACATCACTTTCATTTCACCAGTGAGTACACCTTAAACTTCATACATTTGTAACTACCACACACAATGATTTTTAAACGTACCTTTAGGATATCTGACTCGTAGTGGTTGTTATTTAGGACTCCATCTAAACACTTATCACCAAGATTTATTTCTAATTAGAACAAGAAAAAGAAGAGTTACTATTTCTTCCCCCAAACCCATGACCCTCACACATTTTCTGAAGGTTCTGTTTCCTGAAATAATGTGCACAGCTCATGTGAGCATCAAGTACATGACTGCATTCAACATTTGCTAAAGCATGTGATATATAACTTCCAGTGGCAAAGACAAGACACTGATATTTTATAATTCCACTTTCAGTCCACAAACACAACTACTAAACTGTGTAAGTTAACAGTGCTACTAAAGCATATTCTACAAACTTCAGACTGCAGCCAAGCCATTCCAAGTGTTCTAATTTCTGAAAATATGTCTAAAACCTTGAGTTTCAGAAGGCTGCATGTTTAAGAGGGCAAGACTCTTTTCTAACCAGTTAACATCAGATGTTCAGTGCTCCTGATTCCCTTATTAGGCTGAAATACACCATTATTTTTAATATGGCAAAGCACTGAGCTCAACAATACCAATTCCAATATGGTATGAAGATATGAAGTAAATCCTCTGAAGGTTAAGACATATAACACTTGAATTTTTTGTGTTTGTGATGTGAGGGCAAAGCACTTGTCTCTTTTTGTGTGACTGTGCTACAAAATAATGTGTATGTCTTAAATTACCTAAAATTCAAGATAGACAGACATTATTGAAAAGGGAGCAGGCTCATAAGAAACAGATTATTCCACAATACCACAAAATGGTGCCAAACAGCCAAAACATGCCATCCGAGTGCAGCCCCAGTACAAGTGACAGAAGGGTTGCAGACAAACTGTACCTGTAAAACAACAAAGAAAACGCCTGTAAGGACCTGCACACACCAAAACTCAACAGTTACTGTTCTTATAAATCAATAACAACAGAGCCCTGATAAACTTAGTTTAAAAAAGGTTCAACTTTCTCATTTAAAATACATTCTTAGATGAAAAAAATTCTATAAAAGAAGATTCATGCAGTCACTACAGGAATTCAGATACAGAACATTCATATAAAAACCAGTCTTCAAAGTAAATTTAAGTTTAATAAAAATAAGGAGATAGTTCTGTAGCCAAGATTTTAAAAAAATGTACACACATTGCTGAGGAGCAACATGAGGATTCTGTTCACGCTCTGCTCTTCGGTCTGGCATTGGCTGAAAGCAGCAGGTGCATATTACATGACTTCCTTGTGCAGGACACACATATTCCTGGACAGCTAGATGAGTTAAAATGGAAAAAAAGATAGACTGAACACTACATAATTGTAATTTGGACTAGGAATCTCAGTAAATATTGACAACATAAAAATCTCAAAACTATTACTCAAAAATGGTATTTGCACAGACACTGATGTGAAGGGGTGATGAGTACTATGAGAGTGAGCTTGCTCAGTTCATAACTTAGTACACTGCTACAACACAGCTCATTGCTTAATTCAGGGGAGTTGGAGATAATCTTTGAGAGTCCCTTCCAACCCAAACCATTCTTTGGTTCTGTAACAGGTGTACGAGCTGTAGTACTTTGGTACCACACTACCAGAATGATGTTGTGACACCAACCTGCAGGGAAGTTGGCAGATGTTGATGGTGCATCTCCCAGTGCTTGCATTCCTCCTGCCTCTGTCTCCTGGCCTGTTCCAGGCAGAGTTGGAACAGAGTGTCTTCGATACCCTGGGCATTGTCTGCATACTATGTATGGTTGACTGAAAGAACAAAAAGTCACAGGAAATCACACCCAACAAATGCAAATATAACTTGCAACCCTATGCTAGACAAGGCTGGTCAGTCTCAAAGTTTAAATTTGGAATTTTCCCATTCAGTAACAGATTGATGTTTATACAATTCAGTACCTGACAGCTGTGTAGGCTGCTGTAGTTGTGACAGATAAAAACTTTGGGTGTTGCGGCATTCCCCAAGTAGTTTAAAAAAAAAAGAAAAAAGGACAGTGTGACTGAAATTAGGATGAACAAAAGAGAGGAACAAAGCTGGAATAATTATCCACACGAAGAATTCTGTTCTCCTCTAGACATTGAGCAAAACATATTTGCTGCTGGAAATGGAGAGGAGATATTTTGGCATTCGGGAACGCTTCAGTACCATACACCCAGAGAAAGCAGCGTTCCAATACATAAGAAAACACATTCGTTACAACTGCAATCACAGGAACATGAACTGCTTTATCTCTTGACAAGATCTTAGTCAGAAACCTTTCTTCTTTTAAGCAACAGCCAATTTTTAAGTGGAAAAGCTAATTTCACACATCTCATGAAGCTGTTGCACAATTCAGGATAGAACTGTTGGTTGCAAACTGAATCTTGTTGGACTTTCAAAAAGTTCTAATTTTAATTATTTTTTGTTGACTCCACAAAGTTTAGTGGGATGGCCTGTAGAACTGCCAATATAATTACTGTTAAGAAAAAACCTACCTGAAAACAAATCTAATATTCATTTTGGCAATGATCATAGAAATACTACCAGCAATAACAACATTTGTGAAACTAGCTCAGTTTGTGGTTTGTACATTCAAATGTAAAGTCCATCTAATTCAGATCCCAACTTAAAAATAGACATACCTGATATCTGAAGATTCACTATCTACATCTGACAGCTCCAATAAATCTTCAGAACTTCCTTCCTCATCTGAAAAAGATCTCCGCACCTTGGGCTGCAACATGTCTTGAGTAATTTTGTTTCTAGCATCCATGCTACGTACATCGTCTTCATTACGACATTTATCTGGCAGGGGAACCAAACTCAAATTTCAAGAGAAAAGAACCAATCACAATGCTTTATCTGCACTCTACTTTATTAACACAATTATGATTATTATGTTTCCATTTCCATAAAACTTGGTTTTGGATAACAGAGTTGTAGAAGATCTTAGTTAAATTCCCCTCTCTGTTAATGAAGTATAGTATCAGATAACTTTTGTCCTCAACAGGTCATGATGAAAGTTCATTAAATCCATATTCGAGTATATTTTCCAGAAGTCTGATATCATTCTTATGGTTTAGTAATAAATTAAAATGAAGAATTCTTAGCATACTCAGTTGTAGTATTAAATCACCTTCCACAAGTCATTTTGTCATGTTAAATGTGCTTGTTTTCTTACAACCACATCTGCTGTTTTCTCTGAGTAATAAAACACACCGATATTGTATAGACAAGTGTATACATCAGTTATGCAGCTCATGTGTGAAATACATCAGATTCTGCTACACACACTGTTCAACTTGCCTGGATGCTGAATCAGATAAGCTTCAACCAAGTTGTTCAATATGTGATTTTTACAAATACGTTCTACTGGACAACGACAAGTTGGACACAGAGAAGATCTTTCCATCCATCCTGAGTAGCAGGCAGCACAAAAAGTATGCATACAAGGCTGCAAGCTGGAAAACAAACAAATGGAGTCAACACACATATTTAATTTTTTCAGATACAGTCGTAAGACTCAAAGAGCTATTCTAGCATTGATTTGATGATATAGATGAGGTGGGGGAAACTGGACCCAGAAAGGCCTGTGAAAATGCTCATTATCCTGACTCCCTCAAACAGTTGTCACTGAACTTTTGGCATTACCACATGACTACAGCTTTTGTCACTTCTACATACCTTACACAGTCATGCAGCAGTTCTTGGCAGATAATGCAAGTTAACGTTTCTTCCATCTTATCTGGTTTCACATTTGATGTTTTTGCCTCTTCAGAGCCAATTTTAATTATACATTCACTTGGAGCTGCTGGTGAAAGATTTGGACAAGTGTCCTCATCTACAGAGACAGAAGATTACACATGATAGAGTTTTTGAAACCTTTTTAGACTTATTTTTATTTAAGTATCATGAAAAAAGACCTAAAATATGTACAGTGATTCACTGTTCACTGGCAACAGTCCCACTAGAGATTCTTGCCTTACACGTAACAGCTTCTGCCACTGAAGACATTTTCACTGGACCAGAAACCAAGTCAGTAAGAAGCAAGAAACAAACTGAAGGACTGATGACAGCCGTTCTAATTCGGTCTGGGGGGGTGGGGGTTAGGTTGCACAAGACTGTAGTATACTAGCCTCTTTTTAGTTTCTTCTTTGCAGGTTCCAAACCTTTCTCCTCCCCTGTTCTTTGAGAATCTGATTCTGTGTCAGTGATTTCTGAAGTGACTGCAGAAGTTTCGGCATTCATATCCAGCTTTTCATCTTTGTCATGCAATGCTCTTACACACAGAGATTCTAGGATGGGGAAAGCAGGCACAGGAGTGACAATTGAGGATTGTGATCCTATAAAATAAAAACAGAAACATGAACATAGCTGCACATAGATATGGGACATGTGAAAATGAAAGGTGCTCAAATGCTGATAAGGGACACAGATGAATCCAAACATCTGAGTAGGAAAAAAGGCAGCAGAAAAGCAATGTCTGCATAACTTACTAGGTGCATTCTGAACCAATCTGACTAATTGGAAGACGTGGGGAGGAATGAGCTATTAGTTGTGCAACACTACTTAAAATCCCAATTCCTCTTTAAATGTTAGCGTATTTATTCATAAAACTATTATCCACACCAGGTCTTCCTGACAAAGATGCCGAGCAGAGGAGTTATGCAATATTGATCATACATCACAGGTCGGGATCACAGTGAAGGGCAGAGCTTTGTTTTCATAGGAGCACATTTTAAAAGTCCCAATGAACTCTTGACAAGGGCATAAGCAATTCTCACAATTGGTTTGCTCATCTACCAGGATTTACCCTGCCTGCTCATAGATAGAAAGTTAAAATGCACATTTTAACTGGTATTTTCACTGGAACTTTACAAAGCAAATACTAAAGACTTAGATAGGAGTAACAGATCAATCTGATAAAATTCAGAACTGGAGTAACAGTTGATGGGATATCAAACTTTAAATACTTGACAATTCTTACCGGATGTAGATGGATTTTCCTGCTGAACAGATGCAGACTCAATAAGAGAGGTAGAAGAAGCATTAAAGAGGTTAGATGTAGAAGTAGATGGCTGTGGTTCCTCATAGCAAGACTGAGTAGTTGACAGTGATGAGGTAATTTGGGTCTCATCATTACTTCTTCCCGTTCTTGAGGTATCTTTGGTCACATGGCATTGGTTTTCTACATTAACTTCTACAGTTAAAAGGGGGGAAAGGAAAGAAAAATATCTGTGCGACAGTCACCAAATCAAAATTCCAAGGAACCAAACTCAAGAGGGTTACATTAGTCATTGGAGCTTAGCTCCTCTTCATGGATCTTGAATTACTTCCTTACCTACTGGTTCTTGAGTTGCATCATGTTTTGTGTTTAAGGACTCATAAAGATAAGCAACATCTGAAAGAGATAAAAAACCAAATTTGCTAAGCTTAATCTCACATAAACAAGTTCTATTCACAAGTGGCTGCTTCCCCAAATTGTCTGACAACAGGAGAGACAAATGAGAGGTCACCTCAATAGTACCATGTTAATACTTCTGCTTAGGGGGCAATTAGGAGCAGCACAGCAAGATCTTTTCTCCTCAGGAAACCAGGCAGAGCAGCTTTTGTGTGAAGTTTAACTTGTGCCAGCCATGGAACCAAAGGCTTAATCACTTCTTAAACCTAAAATCTGCTCTGTGTCAGAACAAACTGTATTTTTTTACTGATTCTTGAATCAAAGTTCTTTGAAGAAGCTTGTTATTTCTGAGCTCACTTCTCAACTTCTTCAATCAGTAAAAAAGTATTACTTTATTTCTTTGTGAGATAAACAAACTCTCAAAAAAACCCAGATCAGGACATGGCAGAAATTTCAACCAGAAACACTGAATTTAATGATCCTGTATAACTGAACAAAATGAATGAAAAGGTATGAAATGAAAAGTCTGCTGCCTCAATAGTTATAATTTCCCAAATCCTTGATGAACATCTTTAAGACAGATGGCAACACAGACCGTTTATGAAGTGTTTTATTAATTTTGTTCCATTGCAAAAACTGAGCATCTACACCTAAATCTTGGTCCCTTATTTCTGCCCAGTTAACACACGAAAGGAAATTATTTCCTGCTCAACAACAGACTGGTTTCTTTAAAAACCTTTGAGGAAGGACACCTATTGTTATTATTATCTAAAAGAATTATTTTCACCACACCATCCTGAAAACAATTGTAGGCATGTAAGGCACAATTCTTCTTTAAGACCACGCAAATATTTTTCTAGGTTTAATAATTCTACTTTCATTGTAGGGCTTTCTCCATCTCCTACCTCTCCTCCATTTTGCCTCTTCCCTCTTTAAAGCAAAAAATACACAGCACACACACAATTCCAAACAAACAAACAAAACCAAAAACAGAAAACACACAGAGGAAACAAACATCTTTTACAGCCTTTCCTTGTCATGCCAAAAATTGCTTCACTGGGATATATAAAGTATCACTAACTACCCAAGCAATTTGACTTCTAAAATCAGCACTGGACATGTGATCAGAATCTCATTAGTTACCATTCCATGCATTAGTTCTACCAAAACTACTTCTAGGCACATTTCCATTTCAGACAGTTGCTCAGACTTGTCTCTGTAAAAACTGGCACATCAATGACCTCTTCTCTAGAGACTTGTTTTAAAACATTAGCAAATTATTTCTCTTAAGATTGAGTAATTCTATTTTAATTACACTGATATTTCTTTTCTCTCATGACTCTAAAGAAAATTACTAAGCACATCACTTAAAAAGTATTATTCACTTACTGTTCTCTGGCTCATTTTTTCTGTAAACAACATAGATCACATCCCCAGTCTGTAATGGGTATGTCTGCTTCTTAACCACTTTCAGTTTATTAATTACTGTTCCATTAGTACTGCAAAGAGAAAGAAAAGATAACAGCATAAACGTTTTCATAATTACATGAGAGAAGGAAAACACCAGACACTTTTAAAGAAGAAAAATTATTGGCAATCTCCCAATAAAAGCAAGTGGATTAAAAAAAAAAAAAAAGAAGTCCAAACCCAAAAATTTCTTCCAAAGACAAAAATGCAGAGCTACTGGAACCTCAAAGCTCACTTGCACTACTGGTAAAGAGATGGCAGTTGACAGACAAATGATCCCTGATATTTGGCCAACATCTCAAAATAATTAGATGGTTGTATCTGTACAATAGTCTCCACCCTTTAAGTATAAAGCCCAAAAGGACAATAGGAGTTCTATTCAAAAAGTTCTGGTCTGTGTTTTCCAATTAACACTGGGAATCCCCTAAGACATTCTGTGACAAAGGGACTTCTCCTGTACAGCCTGGGGTGCCATGCAGCATTATTTTTAACATCCTCTTGCTTCAAATAGTGAAAAAACTAAAATTCTGAGGTTGCTTGGACTGTTTGCAACTGGAAGTGAGAAGTTAGTAAGGTAGAAAAAAGTAACACACAATGGAAGACGAGTTACAATTAATTATTTTGATATTGATAAAAAATTCAACACTCATAGAGGAAATTAAACTGGGGAAGAGCAAAATGCAGAGTATTGCTAATTAATTTCTTTACCTCCTTTACTATGAGTGATGTTGTACACACAAACTATTAATGTTTCAAAACCAACTTCAAGGACTGAATAATTCCAGCACACTTGCAATAAGCCTCTTCCAGAGCTGCAGCACCCTAGAACTTCAGATTTCTGCCATTCAAAATCTCAATTAGTACCAAATATGAATGAACAAAAATACCTGCTTTCCCCCTCAGCAGAGCTGCTGCAAGAAATAAACAGCAAACCTGTGCTGCCACCTCCTGGAGGCACCACCTGTGCCCAGGAACAGCAGTTCCTCTCCAAACAGGAATTCTTATTTAGAAATAAGCACCTTCCCTTCTCATTTTTCTTTTAAAAAGCAAACTGGAAAAATCTTTTAGTAACACGAGCAGAGAAAGAAAACTAGAACTTTGTATTGTCGACTTTTTTGGACACAAAGTCAAAATCATGGCATAAAAAAGTCAAAAGGAAAAGCAAGCTCTTTTGAATCACTGCAGCAAGTCTTGAGTAAGGTATTAATTCTTGCTCTTACTGCTGCAACTGCTTTCACTATCTATGTGGATGAACCAACTAATCCAACACAAATGACAAGATAAAGAAATAAAATTAAAAAAAAATGTGCTGCTTTAAACATCAAGAAAAAAATCTTGAGGTCACACTGGTATTTTCTCTATTAAAGAAACTTCAAGCTTTTCCTACAAGCAAGAAAACCCTCTTCAGCTTGTCTTTAACTCAGGCAGACAGATGTTGAATGGCCTGAAAGACAATGAACCAGCAAAACAGAGAAAAAGATTATGTTGAAGCAAAATCTGTATCTCCTTTAATTGTCAAAGAAGCAGAAAAACTTGCATCAACCCCTGAAACCTGTCTGAGGTCCTTTAACAAAACTAGGAAACATCACATTCGACCTCCTTAGTTTTCCAGAAGGCACAACAAAGCAACTCCCAAGTGTTCTAGACCTTCTTTTGTAATAAAACAGCTAAACTCAAGTAACAAGACTTGTCTCTTACTGAGGTTCTACAGGCAATTCCTAGCCCAAATATTTCACTAAACTAGGGGAAATATGTCGTAACAATGTATTTTATGAAATCTCTCTGTCATGACTGCAAAGTTTCAAGATGGTTATGGGGGACAATAACTCGAGAAAGGTGTCCTTGGAAAAAGAAAAGAAAAAAACCCCAAAACATCACTCATCTAGGAACCACTCAGGCTTGGTCTCACAAAACAAGCTGCAGAAATAGTTACACAAGATCCTAATCACCAAAATTACTACAAACAGCCAAATCTTTTCAGTTGTGCAGTTACACAGACTTCAGTGAGAGCTGACTAATGAATTATTTGGCATACATGGACCCAAATGAAGTAGGAACAAATGGACATCACTTAACACAGAAAGCCACAAGCTTTTCTTCAATACATTAGCAAACTGAAGCATCTGTATCTATATGTCAGCCAATAATCAAAGGGAAAAAATTACCCAACTCCCCCAGATAATTGTACTGGTCTTTCATTTCCAGTTTCAGACTTTAGCATGAAGCTTTGAACAGATAGGGTGACATTTCAGATTAATGTTCTGGGTATTTTTTAACCAGACACACATGATAAATTGTGACATTTGTACATTCCTCTGATGTTTCAAATTAAACTAAGGTTCTCATAAAGTAAGTAGGAAGTACAGTGAGAATCCAAAGTCTGAAGGCCATTCATTAGGACTTAATATTGAATTGATGCCAACTGGCTACACAATTTTTCAAGAGAAGAAAAACAGTGCTATCAGATATAAATTGTCTGCTTTGTGAAACAATGTCACAAAAGGTCCCAATGTCACTTTTCTAAAGACTGGGGAAAAAAAAAAAAAAAATCAGGCCTTGACTCAATTCCAATGTGTTTGATGACTCCACAGTTTCATTAATGAACCATAAATTCCTTTTACTTCCCAATTCCAACTGCTGTGCAGAATTGATGTGAACACTCAGAACAGACTCACTTTTGAAGTAATTGAATGATTTATGTGTTGTAAGGTACTTTGGTAGCTTTCCAAGAAAAATGCCAGTCAGTTACTTTTTAATAAGGAAAGAATATGATTTATGTTAAAGCTTCTGGGTTAATAGTTTTAATAGTTATCCACTATTTAAATGCATATTATCTCTGAACACACTGTAAACTGAGTTTTGAATTCTATTAAGTTACAGAATCCCTTCTGTCCTGCAATTCTACAGTCTTTTGACATTCACAGAAATAGCTTTGACTGGTAGGGTGAGAAGAATTCAGTAGCAGAAAGGACACCAGAACCAAATGTAGATCAACCTCCAATTTACCCACAGAAAGGGAATATCAGCCTTAGGTAAATAGCTTCCTCTTCTGAAACATCACTTGCTGCTTAAAGTCTTTAAAGAAAAACCCCAGAAAGTAACAAGAGGCAGTCTTTAAAAGAATCATATTAGTTGTCTTCAAAATTTCTTTTTCAAAATGGAGACTCTTACAATTGCTTTTCCTTGGGGCAAGCCAAGTGCTGCCTCCACTGTGTTAGGTCAGCTTGTATAATTTTATTTTCTTTCAAGCAGTATAAAGCAACTAGTGCATGGTTTGGAAAACAAAGCAGAAACGCATCCCAAAAAAGGGCGAGTCTGGGAATATTTTACTGTACTATTTGCTAATTCTCAGCTTTTGTTACTTCCAAACTTCTATTTACTCAATAATTTTGAGTTCTCTACACATTTTCTTTCACCTGCAAATTTAAAGTAATTCCTTCCAAAATAGATTCAAGAACTCATTGTGCAAATAGGGAGATAGCAACAAATGTTTGCTGTCTCCATATATTTGATGATAGTCTTTGGATAAGCTACAACACAGAAACAAAGTCCACTCAGTTTGACTGTCCCACACTCGCTGCCTCCTTCAATGCATTCCTCTTCACCAGAAAAATCTGAGCTTGACCACAGCAATGTTTCCAAACTATTTTCCACTTCAGAGAAGAAAAAGCTGACATTGCAATATTTTTCTGGGGCTCTGGGCATCTGTATTGCCAACTTAAACATTCAAAAATCATCTTCTTTCAGCCTGCTCTATTTTTTGGAACTGCTCTGATATTTGGCACGAACATTTTAAGACCCAGAAGAGTCTTGTGCAAGAAGTCACATCAACCTCTTGACTCAGCAAATGGCAGCCACACTTTACACCAACCCACAGGAAGCAGAACAGATACAGGATCTTTCTCTTCGTCAGACACACTGAAGTGTAACAGGCACAAGCAGCTCCCTGGCAGTACTCCATGGGTGCAGCCTTTCTGCTACACTACCTTGGAACAAGCCTCACCTTTTCATGAATATATCATACAGAAAATTAACTTTAATTTGGCTTTGTTAGTATTCTGCTGGCTGCGCCTTCTACCTCAGGGGGTGGGTAGGGAGAAAAAAAAAAAAAGAGGGGCAGGAATGTTTCTTCATCATGCACAAATTATTTAGCTTGCTTTATCATAACATTGGTCTCAACTAATTCTACCAGGGACAATTTCTTAAGCTTAGGTTTACAGCTACACTCTTAAACTGTCATTATAGGCACACATGGCTTGATGTGTTGTTTGAAACAATGACAATTATAAGCCTTTTCCTAGACATCCCAGCTAGGCCTTATATTTTCCCCAAAAATGCAGCATTCTGTCCCACAGCTTCTGGGAGTATAATCCCTCCAGGAATCTATCCTGGATATCCTGGTCCTACCTCTAGCTACAACCTTGAAGGGGAGAAGAAATACAGCCTCATCAAATTTGTGGATGACAACAAAGCAGGGACTGGGCTGCCATCAGGGGCACTTTGGCCAGAGGAACGAGCTCATGGGAATGTCATGACATTTGACACAGACAAACCCTAAATCCTGCACCTGAGACAGAATAACCTGCAACAGTACAGGTTAGAGATCACCCACAGAGGGCTCCTGGTGGATCTTTTGACTAAACACCAGATCACACACCTTGGATTTCTGCCTAGGCTAAGTCAGCAGCCTGCCCTGGCAGTGATGAAGGCCTACAGCACTCTTGGCTGTATTAACTGGAGTGCAGGCTGAAACTCAAGCAAAGTGGTTATTATTCCCCTTTACTAGTATCGGGTCACCAGGTACAAGAATATCTTGATAAATTTAAGTCCAGCAGAAAGGAACAGACATGGCCAGAGGGCTGGAGCACAAGGCCCACCAGCCAAGGGGCCAGGGGAACTGGGTTTGTGCTGCCTGGGGGAAGGAGGCTTGGTGTGCAGGGGACCTGACAGCAGCCTTCCAGTACCTATGAGCAAGGTACCAGAGAGATAGGTTTTGTAGTGAGGTTTCAAAGATCACAAACTGAAACAAGGAAGATTCAAATAGATGCAAGGGAAAGAATATTTTAAAAAAATCACTGTCATGACAAGTAGGGTTTGGAATAAGGGCCCTGAGAAGCTATAGAATCTGTGTCCTTGGAGGCTTTCAAGGAAGACTAGGAAGCCTAAAACAACAGCCTAAACATCCTGGTCCAAACCCAGTGGTGGAACATCTTGGACAGAGTTTGAACTAAGCGTCCTCCTGAAGTCTCTTCCAACCTGAATAATTCTGTATGTTCTGTTTTACCTAAGGAAACAAAACAAAAGTGATGCATAGCCCATGTACACATTTGGAAGTGAGTTCCTCACCCTGACATAGGTTGCTTAATGTCAACATAGCTACTAGTTGACCAAAAGACAGAAAAGGAGCAGAGATGCAAAAATCCTGCTGAAAGAGAAATGACAACTGAAGCTCATGCATTCTGCCAGTCCACCCCAAAAGTGTGCCTGCCATTCAATTAGACAGTTCAAAGGTTTTTCAGAATATTCTTGGAGGGATTTTTGTCAAAAGCTCAGCAGGTATTTGATACTAACCCTGAGCTACCAGAACAATGTATTTAATTGGCTTCTGGTCTGTTGGAACAGGGATTCAGCATGATACCCTTCAAAACCTCAAACGTGAAGCTTTCCTCTTAATCTATGTACATCAATATATTTTTAAGTGCCTTCTTTGTATTTGGGTAAGATGCCTTCCAGAAATGAAAACTAGGAAGAGCTGGCAGAAAAGTGTTGCTACTTTCTTTACTGACTGCAATAACCTGGCAGAAAACGAATGTGGTTTACAGAAGCATTTTAAAATATCATGTTCTTCAAATGTAATAAACCAGAAGCTTTCACCAAAATTCTGTCAAAAATGAAGCAGATAAAAATTTGAAGAGTGTTACAATCTCCTCCTAAGAAATGCCTTTCTATTCAAATTCCTATTTCAATTTTTATAAAGGAATCTAGAAAACAAACTAAAATCCTTTGGAAATCACCCACAATCCCTGCAGGGCTATTTGTACCCCCAGAGTAGCCCTAGAACTCTACAGGAAAGAACCTGACCTGTACACCAAATTTACTGCCCTTCAGTATGGGAAGAAGGAGGTAACTAACGCTAGCTAGTTACTCTATACTAAAAGCAGTTCCACTAAATTAGCTTTGCTTTGTAAGAGCAGTTCCAGTGAAGCATGTGCTTATACCCTTCTACATCATAGGCTTCAGTTTTCACACCCCCAACTTAACACAGAAACACACCAAAAAGAAGATAATCCTTCTGGATAAATAGGAGAAACACAACTGAAATATCAATAGTAGAAATCTAGCAAACTTCTTTTCTTACTAAATGAGATTGAATGGGCTCCAATCTCCACCTGACCTGCCCACCACAACTGCTAGACCTTTACAGCACTTGTGCTTATGGATATTTTGAATACCAGAAATGTCTAACAAGTACAAATTATTACTCCACTTCTATTTTATGCTTTGAGATCATCACTGTGGGTATTTTCTTCCCTAGACAAATGCCTGAAATGAGGCAGACTTATGCTTAGGGCTTTTGAGAATGCTGGCATCACTTTTTTCACAAGTCAAAAGGAATATCCCACAGAACTTTTATATGAACAGCACTTTTCATCCAGTAGTTATGAGAGAGCCAGAAAACCCACCCCAAACACAGATGTAAAAGCCTAAGGAGGGAGAAAAATGAACAAAAAAAAGAAGGATTTGCTATTGATGCCAAGGTTTTTTTCTTGACAGACTAAAAGGAAGGTAAGAAGGTCACAGAAGAACCAACCTTGTATCTTCCAATGACACTTGACCAGATTCTTCATCCACTATGATTTTACAGTGATCTCCAGATACCAACTTGTTGCCAGGGAAAGATAAGTCACAACCTTAAAAAGAAAGCAGATTTTCCAGTGCTTAAAAATACACATTACACAGTCAGATCAGCATTCTACATGGCTATAAATGCACCACAAACTGACTCACATACATCTGCAATAGTTCAAAACTTCTGCTGCCACACAGACAGCAACACAGTCTAGTTTGGGATACAAAAATACAAGTGGTGAGAAAGCCTCATGTGCTAATATAAACTTCTTCCAACTGTTTAAAAGATATTTTAGTTGCCTTTTCCCCTTCCCCAATCCTAGCCTTTACAGATAGAAATCAAATCACAATAAGTCTGTTCTAGAATGGTACAGAAATAAATTCACACATAATTGAAGTGTTCACATCCTAGAGGCACACACCACAGAGCACCCAGCTCTTTTTCCACACTGTTTCACTGGATTTAACTTCTGTTCCATTCTGGTATATTTGGAGGAAGAAGCAGGAACCAACAGCTGATAAATAAAAAAAGTATCGCTTTCCTATCTTAAAGGCTTTTTATTTGTTTCTAAATAGGGAAACTTTCCTCATCACTATTGACACTGTTGACTAATATAAAAAAGCTAAAGATAATTACAAATCCAGGACTAAGATTTAGGGATATACAGAAGTGTAATGACAGTGTTCTGGGGATAGAAATCTTCCTACCTACAACTCCAGGGCTCTGACCAAACCTAGTCCTTTTACTTCACTTTAACACTGAACATTCAAGGCAACATTGAAGGTTCCCCACTGACATCTCTCTCTCAAATGACTTGAAGTACTTGCTCACACAAAAATTATAATTAACAACCATGATTCCCTTCCACCTATTCACACTGTGGGTGCCCTGATCTCAGCCTTCCCAGCCAATGCATCCAGAAGAAAAGTAACAGCCACTACACTTGCAGGTGACAGTTTGTCACCCTTGAATGACTGTTTCATATACAGTAAGCATGAAATCCTTTAAGATAAAGGCACGCAGTAAAAGCCCCAGAGTATGGGAATAAAGCTTTCAAATCCACTCTCACAGACGTTTTCAGTACTTGTTGGCAGACTCTATATGGCCAGAAGAATTATGGGCTTTTATGTGGGTGTTTTCTTTTCTGTGAGGCAGAAGCATTTTGCATTGCAGTTCCAACTTATTTTAACCACAGAAACGAAATGAGGACATAAACAGGATTGATGCACAGAAACTCTTCTGAACCAACAATCATTTTTCCTTATTTGTACAAACTGTTGCAGACAACCTAAGAGGCATATTCCCTTTCAAACGAGCCCATGTCACAAGTGAGTTAAAAAGCAAAGGTCAGCGCAAAACTACTTCTTCACACAGCCAAGAGGTAAATTATATGGGATGGCTCGGCAAGAACCTCCAGCAGCTGAGAGCACCAAACCCCACAAGTCTCAGTCCTCTTTCCTGTGTTCTAAAGGCCAGGAGGGGGGGCCGCTGCTGCCCCCGAACGCCGCCCTGTCCCACCTTTCCTCCTGCCGATGGTCCACTCTCTCTTCAGCAGCAGGACGTGCGGCTCCGCCTCATCAGCACCCAGCCGGATCAGCTTCCCCCAGGGCTGCGCCTGCTGCCGGCTCTGCTCGCCTCCTTCCGACCGCTCCATTTGGATTCACATCTGACAAAAACAAAGCCAACCCAAACCCCGCCGTCACACACCGCCCGGGGGGAGTGGGGGTGGCAGAGGCGACTCCCCCACACCCCCGGGGGCACCCCCCGGCCCTGCCCGGCCGCTTCCTTTTGTGCGGTGCTGGAAATCCCTCC
>VXBA01000861.1:2080044-2217823 GCA_013399895.1 Serilophus lunatus | reverse complement strand
TACACCAGCGCCGCGGCCCGGGCGGCTCCTGTCAACACACAGAGCCCCATCAGCTGATCCGCCGGGGGCGGAGCTTCCGCCCACAACCACAGAGCCGCGCCGGCTGGAGCGGCGCATCTTCCGCTGAGGCCGCGCCGCGCCGCCGCGCGTGGGGCGAAGCGGGGCTGTAGAGAGGCTGAGGCGGCCGGGACGCCCCGGCGGACATGTTGGGTGCGGGCAGGCTCGCGAGCGGGGCAAGGCGCTCGCCGCCATCTTTGTTGCGGGCAGATGGATTCCCTCAGGGCGAGTGGCGCGTGCCGGCAGCCGGCTGCGGGGGGGCTAAGCGGTCGCATACGGCGAAAAATTGTTGTAGTTGAAGTCCTGGATGCCGAAAGTCATTAGGTTACCAGCAGCGGCTAAACAAAAAAAAATTAACTCGCTGTTCCAGGGACAGGCTTTAGAAAGCAAGCTCATGCTGAGGCAGGATCGGCGCCTGCACGGATGGGGCAGGCACAGTGTTACTCAGGAGGCTCTTACAAACCAAAACCTGCCATCACTGGCGACAAGAGGAGGTGACAGAGCTTTCTGCACCTTAAGAATCATCACTTTGCTCTTTGTTGCCCCATCAACCACCTCATTTCAATGTCCTCGTGTTACAGCAGTTGGAAAGTAGTTTCATAAAGAGCCAAAACAGCAAGAAAATCACACAAACAACGCAACAATGCAGGATCTCCTCAGCCCCCCCAAAGGCAGCCCCATCTCCTGAGCCCTGCAGGGTCCGTGCTCTCAGCCCACCCACACCAACAACCTTTGAGGGGCCACCTCACCCACCCTCCTTCCCACCTTCTCCATCCCACTGGGAGCGCCTCAGACAACTAAAATGACCAAAACCAAGTCCCCCCCTTGCTTGCCAATGTCCTGCTCCTGCCTTAGCCCCGTTGGCAGTCCCATGGAGAAGCTCCACCTGTTCCCACCCCGGTTCCACATGTGAAGTAAGTGACTCTAATAATAAAGTTTTGCTTTCACTAGTAAGTAGAATTCCTATTATAATGTTCAGATAGGGTTTTTTGGGGGCAGGGATTGAAAAGTTCAAAGAGAGGATGACTACTCATCTTCATCTCCATGACGCCTGAAAAGCCACAAAGACCCCCAGATCCAAATTCCAGAGTGGAGGGGAAGGGGGATGTACCTATGTAAATAAGGTACCTATGTAACCTCAAGGAAATTGTAATAATCCCTCCTGCTTTTGAGGCAATTTTTTTTATAAAAACCTGACCTGTCTAAAGATCCTTTGGAAGCTGCCAGGTCACGCGCCCAGAGCTGTCTGCCTTTGTTTTATAATAAACTGCATTAAAAATGATAATATTTGTGGGCTCGTTTCTCACACGCATTGGTTTTGGGGTTTTATTATGTGTACCGTCATTTTTTTGGGCTAATTAGCACTCCATGTAAAGAGGCTTCTTACCAAACAAATTTTGGTCCTTTTGCAGACTACTGGTAGCAACCTTCTAGTTGTGAATTTCTTTATCATACCCATCTGAAGTGCTCAAACAATTTTATGTTCATCAAAAGAAGGGAGGAAGAAGGGGAGCTATCTTGCTGGTTGCTGGTTAGCTTCTTACATTAGTCATTTAACATGTATAGAAGTGGTGAACTCTCTTCTGCTTCGAATGATTTTGAAGTTTGGATTAAATGAGAAGACATGAAAACAGAAACAAAACATGGCAAACAAAACCACTTGCAATTGTTGGCATTGATGCTCCTACTTGGTTGACAGGCTTGAGCTCTCAGATTTTGCTTTTATCTTAACCTTTTCTGGGAGCCCTGTACACCCCCTTGGCCAAGTGAATCTCATAGGAACATCAGCCTGTGCAAGAAGTTTGCAGTGGACCACTTAGAGAAGAAAAATTATTCAAATACATTGGTGTTTGGATGTACAGTTTTAACTGATACCTGACACACAGTATTGCTCCACAGTTCTCAATCGCATGGGCCCTGGGCCAGGAAAAAAAACATAAGCAACACAAGTCAAAATTGATGCATGTGCTTAAGAGCTTTGTGTTATTGACCTTAGTCTATAACTCTTGCCTTAGTAATAATACTACAAAAAAATGGTTCTTTGAGACCTGTCTGCATTCCTCCAAAAGGATTTGTCTGTAAAATACCCTGCTTGCTTTCAACTTTGTCCTCACTGAGGAATTGGGCCTTTTATACATTCAAAGAGAGGCACATCAGAGGAAGTTACAATCACTCAAAAGCATTGTCATGGTGCTTCATTTTTATTATTGCTCACAGTGACTAGTAATTGTTGTCTCTGAGTGGCAGAGGAAAATACCAGCACATGAGAGATGGAACTAACAGCCCAACAACCAAATCTTTTGTGTAAACTGTAGCATTAGCTGAGGGAGGAAGTTGTTTTGTTATATTGTGGCATTGAGAAAACGTATTTTCCAAATATTCCTGCCAAGAGATCCCTCTGCAATCATACCAAGGAATTACTGCACCTTGGTGATAGCACAGAGCGAGCAAATGATTGGTTCAGCTCCTGCAGCTCTCCCTTAGTATCCATGTAAAAAGACAGCAAGTGAAACATACAGCTAGCTTAACGAGTCCTGTGTGGATAGGAGACTCAATTAAAATTAAATTATACAACAAATTAGGTTTTAAATGCTGTGCTGCTTAGCCAGCCAGACAAATAATAATTAGAGATGTACTGATCTGCTGCTATGTGCATTTGACTGCTGTAACTGCTCTCCCTGTGCTCTCATGACACTTCCCTCCCAGTGCAGGGTAGTTCTGTACCACATTCCAAGAAATCCATCCCTCACCAGGCCCATTTTGCACTTGTCACCCTCCTGAGCTGAGCAGAATGGCCAGGATCTCTTTCTAGAGAACACCTTTTCCTATCTATTCCCTCAGTTAATGTTCTTTTAGCAATGTAACTCCCCCTCTTCTTTGTTTCTATAATCCAGGCCATTCTAGGTGGAATTAGTTTTCAGGCCCTCAATTGTGTAGGTATACATATATTAGATTCAGGAGAAAAAAACTCCCACAAATATTATTTCTTTTTTTCCCCAGCAGTAGTGATGATGAAATACCAGCTGTTTGAAAATACTCCACAATGGATAGATGGATACAAGCCAGAAACCGTCACTTCTGATACTGGTTCTAGCAAAAGAAATTTAGGAGTTCCTTATTAAAAAACAACATTAAAATCAGTTCAGTTGAAAAGGACCTGAAGGCAGCTACTCAAATCCTACTGGAAATTTTCAGATGTATTTATATTGCATTAGTATCTGGAGCTCTATCACCCTGTTATAGATAACATTCAGAAAGACCGATACTATTTAATTTTATCCCTATTTTTTTTACCTCTGGAGAAAGTAATATTAAACTCTTAATATCATATCTGGCAAAAGCAGCTTGGAAAACATGACAAGGTGACATGGTGACATTCCAAGTTTTCCTTTTGCTCACTTAATTCATGAGGTTAGAGAAATCCTCCAGCACTTTCCCTGTTAGTCTTAGATTGACATGTTTAGTCTGAGGAATTAAAAAAAAAAAAAGCATATATTATCTCAGGATGAAAATCTGCCTACAGAAAAATTACATTAATATTTATGCAAAGATTCTATAGAAAATTGGGAAAATTTACAGTCTAGTTAAAGAATCGATTGCATCAAAGGGGATTTTAAAAATATTTCCTTCCTTTGAGTGTTCTGAGATATACTTCCTCCAGGGGGTGCCAAATTAACACCACTGGAAAATAAAAATGTGTAAATTAACCACACCGAGGACAGAACTGTCCATCCTGCACATTTCACTGTACCCCGTGAGCGATGCACCTCTCCACTCTGAGCCAAAGGCACCAGTCTCTAGAGTGAAATTTCTCAACTGTTCATTTGTGAGACTCTCCTGATGTCAGAAACAGGGCTGACTAGTCCTACAATTAATGTCACACACATTGTCTGCCGAGTTCAGATAGCACACATCCCTTGGAAAGGAGCTTTAAGAGTGGCTGAGTGGAGAAATGCATCCATCTCAGCCTTTGAAAGAAAGAGACCTTGGGGAGGGAAGAAGTAACATGTGCAGTGACAGCTGTATGTAGCTTCAAACAGCTTATGAATGGAGGCAGAAGCCTGGACACAAGAGTTAAAATGATGGAAAAACTGAAGAAAACATGGTCAGGAGTGTCATCGGGTTTTCTGTAGGTCTGCAGAGAATATCAGCCCCGAGTAGTATGTCTGTAAATGTCATTATAGCAGAGGAGAAGTTTCACTGGCTCAGAAAATACAGATTTATGACTTAAACCGGAAATTTAGCTTTGAACAAATGACCATTTTTACTCTTAGGGAAATCAATCTAATCACTGAGGAAGAAAAAAAGAAAACTGTTGAGAAGTATTATAATAATATCTATAACTTTTCCACATTTCACTGCTCATGTTTTTCTTTTATCTATACAGCAGCTGAAATAATCACATAGCCAAGCTATTCTGGATCTTTTAGAAATATTACTGAAAGACTGTCTGGTTATCTTCCACTTGACAGTAAAATCTCTCCTGAATAATTATTTGAGTAGAAAATTTCTGTAAGACTCCAAAAGTAAAAGACAAAACCCCTAATATATATTTAATCTGTCCTCTCATAAGTTTACTTTTTTTACTCTGAGGTTAGCAACAACAGCCAATGCTTGCAGTGAAAACCAACATAATTTGTAAGATCATATAAGCATGGACATTGTCAGAATGGAAAAAGACCCTAGATATTATATTAATTCATTGTTGGGGTGATCTCTGACCCAGGGCTGCCAGTTAACACTGTACTGAGATGCAGAAGAGATGCTCATTATTCAAAAAAATCAGCTCTCTAAATTCTCAGCTGCATATAACAGTGGAGACCCTCTGCAGTCACTGATCAGCAACTTTGCATCAGCAGTGCTACATTCTAGAGACACAGATATTTTTATTTCACATTACCGTTGTAGGTGCAGGCTTACACACTAACCTGTTTTACACTGAACTGTCTCCCAAGAAGGGGAAGAGTCTGTCTTCTACATCCTGTACAAAAACAAAAGGTCCCATAACACCTTGTCTGGATTATTATTGGCAGGGAGTCAGATCCATCAACTCTGGGGGATGTGGCAACATTTTTTATTTTTTATTTGATTTGTTAAAGATCCCTACTGTGGATATTAAGAGGAAATGAGCCATAATTCAGGAGCAGTAGTTCTGATGGACAGTGAGATGGAAGGTTTCATATTAAAGCCTTAGGAGGCCTAAAAGAAAATTGAAAATCTGGAAGTATTGCATGAGGCACTATACTTTCATTATAAAGAACACCAAGCTCTCTTGGCGGGAGGGATAACAACAGAATCAAAACAGTGACCTTGAGATCAGTGTCAGGCTAGAGAGTGGCAGGTTTACAACAGAGGCCAAGCAAAGGAGAGGAAGAGAAAATATAGGTCAAGATGTTATCTTCAACTTGGACCTCGTTCTGGTCACTCCTGGTCAAAAAATGCCCACATTTATAGTTTATTTCTGTAAACCAAAACTGATACATAATGTTTTCTCTCCATCCATGCAGCAGGATCTCTTTGCTTCACATCTTCACTGCCGCATTATTCTCTTTTCTGTTTTTGTTGTTTAATGTCTTGCCCCATTCCTTTTCAAAGCCAGTGCCCTGCTTCAACCAGATCACTTTCTGTTTACGTTGTTCTTTTGATTTACTCTTCTTCAGTGCAGCAAGGAAAAAGATGTTTGAGAAATTTCCAAGAGCTGTTTTGATGCATGTCTAGCAAGCCTATCATTTTAATTAACAGTTAGGAGTCAAAGCTGACTTCATACTAGTCACATTGCTGGTCTGTATCACCTATTTGTTACATTTTTTCCACATTTCCTCCTAAATCTGAAGAAATCATACTGTAGACCCTTATTTGGATTAGGCTTTGAGAAACCAATAAGCATATATCATTTGCTTGCTAACCTTGGAGGCAAATGGCTATGATTTATGAGGGTGTTGGAACACCCACAGCTCAGCATCCAAAGCCACTGAGGGCATGGGACAAAGTGAGTGTTGGCTCACCATCACCATGTGTTTTTTCATATATAAACTCTGCTTACTTAAGCACCCTGCATTTGGGTTTGACAGACTGTAAAGTACTGAAAGTCACAGTATCCCCAAAACATTGGTCTTGATGTTTCTCATTTTATGGCATTTTCAACTCTTACAGCAGTGTATACATGGAGAAGTAATGGTTCAAGAGCTCACCTAAATCATTGGTTTCCAGTTTATGGTCTGCAGAGCCTGGCAAGCCCATGAAAAACTTCTAAAGAGTCTGCAAAAAATGATGGAGAAAAAGAAAATTCTTATGTGCCAGACAGCAATCTACATATGTGAAATTCCTACAGGAGTCTGTACTACTACTGGAAATTTTTTTAGGGGTCCACAAATCAAAAAAGGTTGAAAACCCACTGACCTAAATCTTCTCTTGCAACAGCAAATGGCCTAGAACTGCAGCAATATGAGAACTTGGCATTAAGAAATAGCATGACAGCTAAGCAGCACAAAACTTCTGCAATTTCTCACAGATGTAAGTGGAAACAAGTAGGACAGACACATATCTGTTTTGCTTTTGTAAGTATTTGTTCAGGGATTAGTGTTAAAACAGACATGGAAAATAAAAAGCACAGCCCATCCAAACGTTAACTACGTAATCTTGACTATAGATTACTGCGTGCAACAAATCTGGAGATGAATGGGTTCCTCACAGAGATTGGTCATTTCAAAGGCCGAACTTTTACTAATTTAAAAAAATCAGGGAAGGACAATCCCTATTAAGGCATCATGTAGTTATTCCAGTAGATTCTCTGGAAATAAGCTTGTTTCTGTGCTAATTTTTCTTCTGGCAGAACCAATTCATTCTTGGCCTTTACAAGCTGGTCTTTTCCATTTGACTCAAAATTGGATTTGGGCCTCTGGAGATATCTGATGTCAGCCTTACTAATGTAGTGTCAACATGAAGATAAAAAGAGATAAAAAGTCAGTTTCACTTAGAGTTTCCTTTTTCCAGGATCTAATCTGGATTTTTCACTCTCTTTCACTTTTGTACTCTGGATCACTGCATCTTCTTGTCGCAAGTCACATTAAGTGGGAGGGCAAGAGTGTGCTTAGCCAACCTCCTTGGTTTATAGGCAGGGTCACTAACACAGCTGGAACACATACTTATGCTTCATGATATCACCTCATAAAACGATCACATAGCAGACAAATTTTAAGTGCATATTTGAAAAGCAGAAACTCTGGGGTCAGGGTGGCGCAGACTGGAGGAAGGGTGAATGTAGACTACAATGAGAAATAATGAGACTCACTTTGCTAGAGGAAATGGTCAAACATTACCATTTCAATAGAAGAGGTCAAACCATTTCATCCAATACAGGATGTCATTCCCTGCAGACCAAGTTAATATAACCCATAACATCTGTATTCTGTCCCATACTTTTTAAATATGACATCCAAACTGTAGGTTACTCCCCACAAAGACTTATATTATCCCTCCTGCCTCCCTCCCTGGCCCAGCGTGCAGTCTGTGCTCATCTGGATCATATGAACTAACCTACTGCAAATGGGATGAAAAGAAAAAAGAGCAAGAGCACAGAATATCTCGACAGCATTAAGGAGAACTGTGTAGGCACATAGCTAAGGATGTTGATAACACACACAGAGAAAGACTGAATTATGATTCCTTGGACAATCTTAGTTCTGGACTTTCCTAACTCACATACAATTTTGCAACAGCAAAAGTTTGTCTTTCCTTAGGGCAATAATATACATTATTTATAGAGTACAAGTTGATCATTTTCTCAACTAAACGAGCACCATCATTTTCTGCCATTGCCTGTGAAAGGCCTTAAGTTTCTACTGTCTTGCATAAAATAACTGGAAAACACTTCTTCTAAAGTGACACAGCTTATGTGTAGACAGGACATAGCACTTATGCAAATAACATGACAGCAAGTAAACGTGCAGTACACCACACAGAATAAATTCATAATTAAAATCACATGTGACTCATAAAGTGAAGATAGCCTAACCAGGCAGATTCATATACTCTTTTCCTGGCAGTGTGAAAATGCTGTGACCAAAAAAAAAGAAAACCAGAAAGAAACAAAACAAACAAAATCCCACAAAACAGAAAAACCAACCAAAAAAACCAACCAAAAAACCCACAATGAAACAAACCCAAAACCCAAACAAATGCCCCTCCCTCTGCATTTCCTGATCTGCAGCACTTTCAAGGTCCAAACACCTACGGAGTCAAATCTTTTGCTACCACCACCATCACTGCAGAGCAGAAAGTGAAGCTGCTTTGTGCAGTGTCTTGCTTAGCATGTTATATTTCACAAAGGCAGTAGAAAAGGTATTTTCTTCCAGGTCTCATAGATGGCAATTGAAGTAGGGTTTTATGCTACAGGTAGAACATCACCTTTGTGCCATATTTCTTAAAAAGATAAGGAAAATCCTCATGTTCAGATGAGCTGTACAGCTGTTCAGTTATGCAGAAGATTTGTGCATTTTCCTTGATGCTGTTTTCCTTTGCTTACACCTATGCCTAATTTAACACCTTCTATTTCACTCTTTTCTTAGCAGTTGCTGCCCAACAGCATATCCTCCCATCAGCTTAGCAATGTACACCAGCCAAGAGCACATTAAACATTTGATTAGATTCAGCTGGATCTTTCTGCATTGTGGGAAGAGCAGACAAGCATTTGAATAGAGTTTCTGGGTGTTGGTCTGGATAGCCAAATCAATCCCTTGCCAGAAAGAGAAAAAGCAGCATCACGTTTTTCATAGTGCTTTTCTTTAATGACATTTCCTTCCTTCCATTAAGCAAGTGTCCAGGGGAGATAAATTAATTACTTTGTATATCTAGAGGATCTTTGAAATCCTTGATCTAGACTAAGTGTGCAAGAGTGACAAAAATAACAGGGAGCTGAATGGAGGAAGGAGATTTAAACACACAAACTCTCAGACTGAAAAAAAATGATGAAGAGCTAGAAAATGGAGGCATGGCACAAGAAAATAACAGAGGCATAGGGATGCTCCAAAATAATACAGCTGCTAGAGCAGAGTAAAACTGACACAAAAGAACCTCATGCAGTAAAGGGAGAGTTGATGTTTGGCAATGCTCAGAAATTTTAATACTGGTGTGTAAAATTAAACCATGACAGCAGAACAGGCTTATCTGCAAGCGTCACGTTACTTCCCCTGGGATCACTACCTTCCCACTGGAGCTTCTGTCATCTTCTCCTCCCCCCTCCAAATCTCACTTGACCTGAATTCTCATGATTTGACTCCATAATCCTCTGGTTTCCACTGTATGCACACAAAAGATTATTGTACAAAAGCGAATTCCCAGGGCCTCGGGCTTTGCTTTCCATTTAGTTAAAGAATTATCCTACAGTAGTTTAGGTGCTGGGAAACTTGTCCTGTAGATTATTGCCTACAGGGCAAATGTTGAGGAGGCTGCTAACGAGAGAACAGATGTTCAGTGGCTTATGAGCCTTGCTGAATGTAAATATCTTCAGCACCCTGCCTGTCAATAAGCCTCTGCTTAAGAATCACTAACCTTATGGACAAAATTCACCCCCAGTGTCAATGTACGGGCTTAGGCAGAATTGCACTGAGGAAGAAGCTGTTCCTTCATCTGCACCAGAGAGCCAGACTTTAAAAGCTTGTACAGAAATTGAGACTAAATATCATGAAAAGTTAAATTTTTTTAAAAACTTTGTCTCTTCCCAAGAGAAAGTGAAGCTCTTGGATCTGTTATGACAAAGCAGGTGTAAAATGAACAGATTTCACTAAGATATTGATATTAGGGGTGAAAGGTCTTACAGTGACTGGATGTCTAAAATTTTACTTGTCTCCATAAAAGGATGTTCTCCTTACATGACTTCAGTGGGTGATGTCTTTCCAGGCAGCAGCAATTTAAGTAGGGTGGACAGCCCTGGACACCCCTCAGCTTCACTGCACACCCTGCATGCCCCTCTGCAACCCTCCCTATAACACCATAAGACCTTTGCAGTCTCTTAGGCAAAACATGGAAAGAATTTAAGCCCACACTTCCAGTCCTCTGAACATATTCCAACTTTCAGCTACCAAAGAAGTACATTTGCTCCTCATTGCTTGAGCACATACACCTGAGTGAGGGCTGAGCAGCTGATCCCAATCCATTGATGCTTCTGAGTGGCTTTTCTTTATGAGGTTTCTTTACTGAAGACGAAGATATGCAAGGAGGGCATTTGTCCTCAAGCTTTACTCCTTCCAGCCATCCTTCCTGGGGGAAGAGCAGGCTGACCTTACTCTGCACCTCATCTTTTCCATGGTAAAGCTCAATTGTATCTACACTGCTGGAAAGCCACAAGCTCTTGCTCATCACAGATTACCACTTCATTGCTGAAGTTTAGCAACTGCACTCTCTCGTCAAGTTGCTTAGTACAATTTTCAGGATCCAATCATGAATTCTTCCAGGATGCCAGACCTCTATGTCTTTGCCAAGTGGTGATCAAAGTTCCCAGCTATGGCATGAGGAGGAGAGGTAAGTGAGCAGGGTCTGTTTTCTATCCAGGAGTCCATGATGGCTATTTTTTTCTGGGAGCTCTCTGTTACAAGGGCATAACCACAATCTGAAAAATAAACAAAATCCACCCTGTATAATGTTTAACTGAAAAGGCTGGCTGGCAAGCTGAAACTTAGGAGACCTGGGTCAGCTACTGAACTGTTTTATGATGTGGAACAAATTGCTGTGCTTGTGGTCATTCCTCTGTCCCATCCCAGTTAAATTACCAGGTTTGCACAGACAAGATTGGAGTTTTGTTAAACATGTATACTCTCTTGAGCACAGTACAATCCATGTTTCACCTGAGGCTTCTAGATGTTCTTGTAGCACATATAATAGTAACGCTTAACATTTTAATCTCTTATGGTGGGAAGTCCCATGAAAAATATTTAGTATGTACCTTTGTGTGTATAAAAGTGGTTGGCATGAAAAGATGCCACAGAAAATACTGTAATTACAATCTATTCTTTTGGGGGTGAATGTTTACTGCTGCAACGTGATCACCTCTGGGTGGAGAGCACCAGCTGTTCCAGACTGCACATGAGCAGCAGCTGCCAGGACAGACACCCAGTGTCTGCACCAGGATCTCTGGCAGGACCCAGCCTGCTCAGCCTGGCTCCTTCCCCTTGCCCTCTCCCTGCAGGCAAACCACAGCTGGCAGAGCCGAGCTGGATCCTGCCCAGGACAATAAGGTGAACACCCTGATTCTCACCAGAACGATCACCATTTGTTAACACCTGACCAAAGTCCTTTGCCGCACCTCATGCTTCTGTAGGCGCTGAACTTGTGTGAAACCTGGGGCAGCGCAGGGCCACTGCAGCCAGGCTGAAGGTGATTATGTAGGAGGTACATCAGCATGTAAACCTCCACGGAAATATAGAAATATTAGGTACTTCAGTCACAGCAGAACCTTACTTTAGTTGCACTGTTGTTAGGATGAACTTGTTATCAGCTGTAATGTTTTGCTTTTGAGCAAAGCTGTTTGCTTGTTTCTTAAGCCCTTTAATACCCGTGGGACAAAGCAGGATGTATGGCAGGGCTGCACATGACTTACTGGGTTTTGTCAGAACAGCATAAGATTTACTTCTCCACCTTAAGCTTCCGCAGTGAAAGGAGTTACCGGTTGCAGAGCGAGCGGCCCGGGGCCCCCTTGGCGCAGAAGCCGGGCTGGCGCTGGAGCAGGAGCAGGGCGGCCGCGGCGGGGAGGCGATGCCTGCCGGCTGTCCTTGGGCAATAAGGGCGCTAGATGGCAATGTGGGTCTTCAGCAGCCGTGGCAAGACAGCCTAGGGGAGCCCGGGGGGTGGGTACCCCGGAGCACCTCTGAGCATCACTGCACGCCCCTCTGCATCCCTCCCGCAAGACCTCGGGCGGTCTCAGGCAAAATGTGGGAAGAAATTCTCCTCGGTGGCGGTTATTGTCCTGTGCCTCCAGCAACTGCTTCTCTTCCCAAATTGGATTTTATACCCGTATCTGGAAATAAAAGCCGCAGTTAGCAGCAGGCCTGCTGCAACACGTGTTCCCGTGGATGGGGAGCATTCTATTTATCCACAGTTAACCTGCTACTGCTGGGACCCACAGTATCCACGGGACACAATATGGGGCAGGGAGCCACATCTGCAGGCAGCACATGTGCCAGCGTTGCATTTGTGCCCAAGCTGTTGTCAGACCACACACCCTGCAGCTCTGCTGGCAGTGCTGGTATGGGCTTACCAGCCTGGGCAGCACCAGGCACTGCCATCACTAGCTCCCTTCTGCAGCCCTTCTGCCCACAAAAGGTTAGCATTTCTGAGTACAGAATAATATTTCTGAGAGTTTGTTTCTGGACATTTTATTAATTTTATTAATTACTCTCAATTCAGTGAATTTTTCTTAAGAAGGAAGCATTTTTCTTAGAAAAGGCCCTGTCTGTGACTTTTTTTTTTTTTTGCCTGTGGATGAAATTTCATCTATCAGTCATGGGCAATTTTTTTAAGAGGAAATTTTAAGATGAATGCTAAGGGACACTCTGAACTTTGCAACACAGGCAGGATCTGCAACTGGGTTTCTAGTTTCTGTTTAGTTTTTTAATCTGCCATGTGATGGAACATTTAATATTTCAGTTTCAGAATTGATGGGTTTATCTCCTGTTTTCACCTTACCTCAGTGGTGGAATGTGTTAAATGAGTTGCTTCCTCCAAGCTTGTCATAATTCTGTTGTACTTCTTAGGGTTGCCTCCACTTTGAGTTCTCTCTGCCCATCACATAAATAGAATTAGTGTTTCACAGCAAGAGCTGTGCTCCACAGGAGCGAGCAGTGGTAAACACTGGGCTGGCAGTCCTTGCAGACAAACTCCCCAGTCTCATATGTGCTGCCAGTTGCACTAGAGACTTACCATTAACTCTGTTGTCATTCCTTGTCTGTTCTAACATGATTGCTTTCAAGATTTCTCTCTCCAGGAAAACATCTGTGTTTTGGATTAGTTTTCCCTGGACAGATTTACGTACAGTTTTTCCACATTAAATCTTCTTATTTTGTTGTTTTCTAGTCTATCTAGGTCCTTTTTCTGTTATTATTCCTCCAGGTGCATTCAAAAATCTCCCCATTTAGTGGAGTCAGCAGAGTGCTCTGGTATCCCAATTTACTCTTTGTATTCAACTATGAATGAATCACACATTCCTGGATGTCCTTCTGTAACACAGTGCATTCACTTCCTGCAGTCCTTTGTATACAGTTCGTGCTTTTGTCATCTGCGTGATTGTGCCAATACCCAAAAGGATTTAAATTACTGTTTCCATCAGATTCACGTGAAAAGGCTATAAAACCAAGAATAACTCTGCCAATTGTTCTGCTTATCAGCCATAATTACATTATCTTCTGAATACTACAGGACTTTCCTCTTAGTATCTGTTTTATTTTATAAAATATAAGCTTACAGTAACTTCCAGATGACTATTGATTCCTTTTTGAAAATTATTCAGATATTTAATATTCATCCTATTTTCTGGCAGTATAATATCAGCTCTCCATTGCTTAGTTGTAACTAGCAGAAAATATTTCATCTTTTAATTCACAGATAGAATACTTTAAATAGGCCTATAAATGAAATAAAAATTTTTGAATGGCAGCAATCTTATCTCACAACGGAATAAAATGAGCCAGTGAGTGAATTTAAAGATTGTACTTTTTAGCCTTTTGTTTTAT
This sequence comes from Serilophus lunatus, assembly GCA_013399895.1. NCBI lineage: Eukaryota > Metazoa > Chordata > Aves > Passeriformes > Eurylaimidae > Serilophus > Serilophus lunatus. The sequence goes on along the minus strand of VXBA01000861.1, from coordinate 2,204,045 downwards.
CCATGTGTTGAGTTCAGAGTGAAAGCATATGTAGACTGTGTCCCTAAAACACACATCCCCTTGTCAGTGTTCCTATCCAGATATGCTTTTCTTTTTGACCCTCATGCTCTGAGGTCAAATACTATACAACCTGTCTTGAGAAAATAACAGGGCTGGAGGCTGTAGCTGTGGCAACAACTGGGGCTGCAACAGTCCTAAAGCTCTCCTTCTTTAAACATATGAGAAAGCTCATCACACTGAAGGACATGCAGATAGCAGACCTGGCCAGAGTGCCTTGCCAGTGCAGTGCCAGTGCATCCCAGTGACTGTTGGAGGTAGAGGGTGTTTGTGGCCTGCTAGCTTTCCCTTGGCTAAGAAGCATGGAGAGGAAGGAGGCTCAGTGCTAACTTGGCATTCTCCCTGCTGGTGAAGCAATGAGCACTGCACAGCCCCCCTCACATTATTGCCTACTTTACGTACCAGCATTGCTTTCAGTGAGGGCTGCTTCCATTTCACTTTGCTCTTTTCTTAATAGCCATATCCTACATCTTATGCTCACTCTTCTTCCTGGTAGGATTGCAATTTGAGTATTGCTGTATGATTTACTCCAAGGTTTTTACTGAGGATTTTTACCTCTACCACCAGCCTATTGACCTATCAGGTCCTCACAGCAACCACAACAAAGACTATAAAGTTTGCAATAGTTCTTACTAAACTCAAGTACTCTGTTGCTTCACCGTCACTGTGACATGACTCCAGCAGGATTTGTTAAGTGTTTGTAAGATTAATTTGTTCATTGTTATTTTGAAGCTGAGCATGAGGTCAAACCACCTCAGTTCCCAGCGTGCTTTTTGGATGATGAGGCTGAAACACTGGTCACACGCAGCCTTCTGCTGCCAACCACGGACTGTGAATACACCCTTTGTGCATGGCAGGATGGCAACGTGTACCTAAAGACCTCGCTTAGCCTGATACCGATCTTCGAGGCCGTTGCGCTTTGCCTTTTATCTATTCTCTAGATCCTCTCGCCCCCTTTATCTTCACTGTCGACGATAGTGAAGCGTGGGCACGGTGGGAGTTGAAGATTCACTGTGAGCATTTGCAATAGCAATTAGCGAATACATGTGCTCACCTGAAGGCTCCACGGGGTGACTGAGTGTAGCACATGTCCTTCAAATCCCATCCCTGCTCCAGGCTGCGCAAAGTCCTGTAGGATCAGAATTCCCATTTGAGCTTTGCTGACAGGCAGACAAAGGCAGAGACAGACAGCCCTCCTCCCTCGCTCTGATTCAGCTGTCCCTCCTCCTCCCACCTGTGAGGCTTTTGCTCTTACAGCTTAGCGCGTTCAGCTGTCTTCCACCTCCATCATTGCTTTGATAACTGATAGCAGGGAAGGTATTACTTAAAGAATCTGGGTGACTGTTAGCAAAATAAACAGGAGATGAAAGATAAGGCAGTCTCCTTGGTGCATAATTACCTTAAATGAAGGTCTGTTTGCTAATACTGTTGTTTTGATGTGCTAAATAGCTTGGGCTTAACGCCCCAGCAGATACTAAAACTAACTAATTCCCGATGATGTCATTCCAAGATCACAGAGTCTGGGGAGGCAGGAGGTAGGAGAGGGAGGATCCACAAGGCAGAGGTGTTTAAGGAGAGCTCCCAATCACCTCATGCGGCAGGCTCGTCTTCACAGGTAGCTCTGCTGTCCGCACAGCAAAACCCCACCAAGTGATGCCTGCAGGCAGGCGAGTGGCTCTTGCAAAGTCACCTACTCCCTTTCCAACAGCCTGCTCTTGAGGAGATGCTCTCAGGTGTGCTTCAGGGAGAGCCCTTTGCATTCACTCTGCGGTGCTCCACAGGGCAACACTTGCTTCCCAGTTCTTCCTGTAAGGGGGACACTCTTCCTTTGCTCTGAACCGGGCTGGAAAAAGATGCAGCTGGTTTGTAGGCAGCTGGGTTACCTGCATGTATACCTCATCTGAAGCTGCGTGTGATCGCAGGATTCCTCTCTTTTATTTAATTGTGTGCCTGGAAGCATCTTTCTGACCTAATTATGCCTGCAGTTGTGTCACTTCTCTTGTCCTGCTGCCGAGTGGCATCGCATGCGCAGGGTGCTCTGTGCACATGCTTGCACACAACTGAGCTAATAGACACTGACAGTGGGTATCGGGATTTTTAAGACTAAGAAGTTTCCTGGGGTGTTACTAATCCCCTAGAGGTGCCATTAGCTTATGATAACCACACCTTTGAAATTGTTTTATTGCTTTAATAATGTGGTGATGATGGAAAATGGGGAACACGCCACATTTATTATTTATGCTGGTAAAAGATGAAAGTTAGCAATTAGAAGCTTTAAACCACAGGTTCAGCAGAACTACATGACTTACATTTATTCATTTTTGGACTGTGCACCCCAGCACTAGAATGCCCTTACTGCCCAGGTTTGTTATGTGGAGCTGCCTACAGAAACCACTGCAAAGTGGCAAGGCCAGCATAATTAACGTTGTAAGATGGATACACATCTTACTGCAGGGATGGGTGGAGATTTCCTGGTGGGGAGCTGTTGGAAATGGAACAGTGTTTTATGATATCTGAACTAATCTTGTGGTATGATAATTCTGTCTTGCTTAAGTGGTTGCAGCCTCTCTGTGCTGCGTAGTCATGCTGTGGCAGCTGCTGTGTGCATCTGATCCAAACTCACTGCTTCCCCACACACTTAATTGGCAAAATTGCCACCTATTGTTTATGAAAAAGCATAGAGAGAGTGAGCAGAATCTTGGTTCCCAGGACTGTGGGGCAGTGACTCTACTACCAAACGGCTGGGAATCGCACTGTCATCTCAAGGCAACACAGAGAGGATGTGTGTTGTTCTGTATGTTTTGAGACATCTACATCTGGATGGAGCAGCTCTACTGAAGTAAAAGAAGCTGGTGCAGCTCATGGTAGGGTACAACATCAGCCCCTTCAAGGCTGTTGTGCTTCCAAAGCATGGGGTTTTAACCTGAGCACTATGAGAAAGTGACATTGACACCACAGCAGAACTGAAGGGAAAAGTAGGAAAGTTAGGCTTATTGTAAAAGAAACGTGCCAAGACAGCACATGTCCGTCCTTAGGAGCTGTAATGGAAGAGATTTCACTAATCTGCCTTGCAGCCCACTTTCTCATTCTGTGTGATCCTTCAGTGAGCCTGCAAGCTTGTTTGATCTCTTCACCTTAGGATCAAATAAGCAGAGGGCTGACTGGGTGTTTTATCTGCAGTAGGCAGAAAATGGAGGTGAGAGAGAGCAAGCGAGTTTCTATTAAGAATAGAGAGATTAATGCACCCAAATTTAATTGGAATTGCACGAGCAGGCAAGAGGTGTCAAGCTCTGAGTTCATACATAGATTGTGTGGGTGTCCTATGTACTACATTTTGAATATCTACAGCATGATTATCTCTGCCTTATATTTTGGTCCTTGCTGTGGGCTTTCATGTTTGTTACTGGTGTTGTACATCCTTGTTTGTATCGTACCTCCTTCTGCCCTTTGCCTCGTTGCACAGCACCGCTCCCATTAACAGGCTGTGTGCAGACAGAGGTAACCCAGGACCTTGTCCATGGCATGGTTTCTCCTTGCTTCAACATGCTCAATGTTATCAGTGTCTTACCCATGCCCTTATCACAGCTTGGAGAGAAATCCCTTCCCTGAAGCAAACTTAGGCCAGCTGCAGGTCCAAAGCTTGGTGCTGTTGTGAGGGAACAATACTGGAGCGCAGGGCAAAGCAGGACCCCTGAAGTCAACAACATGCTCCTAATGAGCATGGACACTCTTACATCAGTGTCTTGTTAATTGGGATACATATTTCTCCTTTGGAAGGTTGATTCAATGGCTTAACACAGGAACGTTACATTAACATCAGTCAGTGGCACCCACGTTACTCAGGCAAGAAGAAACCCATGTATGCAGCCTCAGTTCCCAGCCTGTATCCCACACCTGACAAGCTCTCACTTTGCAGGACCTGTTTCACTTTGTGGGTGTCTCTTTTTTTTTTCCTGAGCAAAGTCCTTGGAGCTGCACATGCCTTCCTGAAGAAATGACACATGATTCCAGCCAGGCTGCTGAAGGGTTGAAGCTGGTGCAGTCAGCACTGTGAGTGTGGGCTGCTGCCACTTACAGAAGAGAGTTGGGTTTAGGCCCATCCATTACATTCTTACCAGAGCGTTGCCCTTTGACAAGCCCCATGCTGTTGGTTCAGGTTATTCCTGTAAGGCTGGAGCTCAGCAATGACAATGGGCAAAGCCTGGCCTGGAGATGGGTTTTGTTTCCTTTCCTCTCCTCTCCTCAAGGCTGCTGTCAGCCTTGGCTATACTCACGGTCCCTCACTTGGAGGATTGTGCTGTGCAAGGAAAAATGTTTCTGGCTCTTCTCATGTGTATTTGGGGCAGAAAGAAGGTGTAGTTTAGATTAGAGCACTGCAGCTTTATCAGTGTTTATCAGTGTAGGAGTTCTGCTCCGTGTAGCATAACAGCCTCAAGTCCTTTTAAACCCTGACATCAATATGTGGTGATAAGATAACACTGGTTATCCTGTACTGGTTGCTCTAGATAAGATAAACCCTTTTATGCTTTAAAACAGGGCTCAAAGTTTCTGCTGTTTTCCTTTTAATGTAGCAAACTCCAGAAACATTTTATTTCTAAGGGAGTTGTATTTGTTAAGAGCAGATAAAAATAGTGCATATCATAAATAAGACTTTCCAAACTTGCCTAAGAAACATAAAACATTTTCTTTCAAAGACTAAATAGAAATGAGCTAGTAGGAGGTAGATTTCAATGTCTTAGAAAATCGTTGGATTAATTAGAAGCTAAAATTATTCCAAGTAAATGGTCATGCCTACATTTATTTCATCAGAAATGTGTCCACACAGTGATATTTCAGCAACAGTGGATGTTAATTTTAAGGTGGTTACTTTTAATTAACATGAAATAATTTTTGTAGAAGTACTGCTTGAGACAGCAGTATTTTGCATTTAAAGCTGGAACAGAATATCTCTGTACAAGCCAGTATATCCATAAATCTACAGCACTGACTCTTCAAGTAGAGACTATATCTTCTGAGAATTTAGAGATACATCCATTTATTAGTGAGTTAAAATTAATAACTAGGTCCTTTATGAAATTTAGCACTTTAGTCTTGTTTGTCCCAAATGATTTTAACAATGGAGTAACAGACTCTTCACATTTTCTGTATAATTAAAATTAATTGAAATGATGTGCATTAGTTGTAATTAAGCTATGCAGCTAAGAGTGGTTGTATCTAATTGCTATGATTATATAGGCTACAAACAAGCTCAAGGAATGAAAGTGGAGTTATTGTGACAGAGGAATTCAGCCCCTCACCACCTTCCTGTGACTGATGGTCTGCACAGGGGAAAGGATGTCTCTGGGATGAGGCAGTGCTCCAGCAGCAGGATATGCTTTGGTAGCTGAGCTGGCTCAGCTGCCCCTATTTTTAAGGTCATTCTACTGTGCCAAACTTGATCATTAAAGGTTGTCATTCCACCCTTTGCTCAGCTTTAGAATAACACGAGTGTGTGTGGGGAGAAGCTGAAATGGGAATGCAGCACCTGTAAAGCACAGGAAGCCTTTGGCAAGTGTCCGAATTAGCTGCAAATTTAGCTCCACATTCACCATTTCATCACAGTTACACACCAGGTACCCCCTTACCTTGGCATCAGATGCACCTCAGGAGCTGTGCAGCTCACAGAAGGTGACCCTGTGATTGTGGTAGCAAAGTCCTGGTTTTAGCTCCAATGACTTCCATGCATCTGTGGAAAGGTTTTGTGGCTGCAAAGCACTTCTGAGCCACTTTGTCCAGCTGCTTCACACCAAAACTGCCCACAGCAGTGCCACAAAGGGGCAAGGAAACCAAACAAAACATCTCCCCCTTCTCCATTAGCTCGAGAAAGCACAGTTTGATGAAATCAAGCCTAAACCACAGATGTGTGGTCATTCTGTAGGTCACTGAAGGGTCAGATTGAGGTTGCTGAGGATGTCATACCCATGCAATTACCATTTTTTTTTATATGTGCTCTGCTTAAGCTTTCTGAGCAATGTCTTGAAAGTGTAGCTCAGGTTGTGGGTTTCTACATTCATAATGCATGGTCTGGGGAATAACAAGTGCCTTATATTTATTTTAGGGTTGAGTTTTTTGTTGTCTGTTTGGTTGGTTTGGGATTTTTTTTACTTTTCACTGCCTTGGGAATATTGAGCTTCATTGTATGGAAAACCTAGGGAAAAAATGTAGTCTTTTTAGTACAGGAATAAGCCCAAAGATTTGAAGTTGTAATCTGCCCTCTCACCACCTGATGCTGGATTGTGCATGACAGGCCCCAGAACGCAGGGCTGTGTCACGTCTTACAGGGTGTTAGAAAAATGAACATTTCAGCAAGGTTTCAGCCTCTAAAGCACATGGGAGTAGGAGGGATATGGCTTAGCTTTGCCAGCTGTTCATCTGCCCACCCCCATCACAAAGCAAAACAGTCCCCCTAAAGCATGGCCTGGTACACCAGCAGCAGGGCAGATGCAAAAGTCTGTGCTCAGTGCACAGCAAGCAACTAAGAATTATAAACAGCACAAATTTCCCTTCTTACAGTGCATTGGGAACAAAGCCTCTTGGAATGTATAGAACATGGAAACCTTCCTGTTAATTAATGGGGGATTAAGCTTTGGGCAAGTGACTCCTGAAGTCTTTCTCCCACCCTGTGTCTGTCCCTAACTCAGGGCTGGTCTCTGCCAAGGAACCTCTGTTTATTAGCTTTTGTACTACTTGTGGCTGTACTTCCCCGTCATCTTTGCTAATAAATATCTTGGAATGGATAATGACTAAAAAAAACCCCAGCAGTTGACATTTAATCTGATATCACCACCCCCATGCAGACTGTGTCTTTGTTCTGTATTTTAAGAAATTTCAAGAAGCTAAAATTGTTGAAACTCAGGGCTGAAAAACAGGTTGAGGTGTTCATAGCAACATGCATCTCATCACATGCCCTGCTTGTGTGACAGGGCACCTGCTCACGTGCAAACTCAAACCACACTTTTGCTCCTCTTAAAATCAAAGCCCCAAAGGTTGTCAGTTAACGCCCAGTATTTGAGACTGAAATTTCCATTATGCTTTAGAAAAGCTCTGACTTGCTACATCATAGAGTTTGTGGTCAGACAAGTTTGAAGGCAAGGAGCTGGGGAGCTTTAGTTTTGCCCCTACTGAAACAGGGTGAGAGGCAGCACTGCTCCTGCTGCCTTACAGACACTGCTCACCTGAGCAAATGGACCAAAACATCCAAAGCCAAGCCAGACCTGACCTGGAAGAGCCAAACCTGCCAGCCAGCTTGACAGGCAGCCCTGAAAGGATTTGATGCAGCGAGACATTTTTCCCCAGGCTTTGTAGGGTCTTTTAAAAAAAACCCTCTGATGTTCAAGTGTACAGGCAAGCAGGAATCACCTTCCTAACTGAAGAGACAACTAAGAAATTTTTAGTATCTGTCCTGGTGTAAGTTGAAGAAAACACATTTTTGAACATCTCCCTATCAAAAACAAATAAGGTGGCTCATGTCCTAAAAGCAGCAACTTAAACAAAGAGGGTATTTTGAGAGCTGGATTCCTTAAGTACACATGCCTGCCAGTTGATTCTATTGTGTACTTAGTATTTTATACCAATTTTTTTTTCAAAAAGTCAGCTTTATTTAATGTTTTTAGAGGCTGTATGGTGTTTTTTCCACTGAAGATTTTTACCTGAACAATGTAGTTTTTCTACATAGCCTAGTTAAGCTGTCTGGACCTTTGGTATCTAGGCTTTCTACAAACAAATATTTCCTGTCTTCCTCATGATACTTGTTATCCTCCTCTAAACAATGAATACATCTTAAGAATAATCAAAAAGCCACAGCAACTGCTCCTGGCAGGAAGCTGCCAAGCTGTTATCCAGGAGCCTGACCAGCATTATTTGGAACAGATGCTCTTTCAGCCTTGTAATTTTCAGGCAAAAACAAAGGCAATAAGTGAAAGTAAAGCTATGGGTCAAAGGAAGGCTAAATTGAATGAGAACCATGCAAAAATACACACATCCTCTCATTTACAGCACATGCCTCTGAAATGATCTGTGAGCACTAACATGTAGCTGCAGGTTTGAGCTTCATGTCCATGACCTGGATTTGGCAACAGCTGTGACTCAGTGGAAGCACAGGGTTGCTGTCCTGCCAGAGCCCTGGCCACAGGCTGTGCCACTGGAAGAAGCCTCTGTGCTTCCTCGAGCTGAAAAGAGAGGCCAGACCTGAGGCTCTGTTGTTACCTGTAAGCCCTACTAGCCCTTGGGAAGGGCACTACGTGACATCATGGACCAAGCAGGTGGATGTTCTTGCAGCCAGCAGCATCTGACTGGGTAAAATCTTTAGTCCTGTCTGTGAGCCAAGAGCAGTCACCAATGTAGACAAAGAGGTGTCAGCTCACCTGCACAGCTGTCCCAGTACCCAGAAGCTTGTGTGCCTTCAGAGAGGCAGGTCCCATCCTCAGGGGCTCCCAGGGCTGCACAGGACAGGGCATAGGACAAGGGCTGCAAAGCAGAATGAAGCTTTCAGTTATCAGGGCCTGGCAGGCAAACTGTGGTCTGCCCAGCTGGATGAAGGGTCCATTGGGCTCATGCTGTTCCTTCCTTTGCTAGACAAGCTCAGTTTAAGAGAGCTCAAGAAACAAGCAGGTCTCAGGAAATAAATGTTTTCAGTCTCTCTTTTTTATTGCCTGTAAAATAGCAGGAGGCTTTCAAAGCAACAGCAAATCCTGTTAAAAAAAGTAGAGAAAATTAAAGAAATGTTTCTTGTCTCAGATCCAGCCCTTTTCACCTTAACTTTCCACCATGGTACATAAAATTTTGTATATTTTGGCACAGCACAGAAATAACTTTTCCCCTTTCTCTTCCTTGCACAGCCCAGGAGCTCTGAGTGAGCTTTAAACTAGTTTTGCACAAGCATAGAACAGCCAAATAATAGAGCAAGAAAACAGCATTAAACTTTGTAGACAATCAACTTTATTCTGTGCACAGCAGCTAGTTTCTCCTGCTCTCAGCAGAAATAAAAAATTTACAAGTGTTCTGGGAAAACATTAAAAACCAAACACATCCAGACAAAGTCTAGTGCAAACTGCTTGGAAATAGATCTGTGCATCACCTCCTGAAAGGCTCATTCCAGCTGTGCTGGCGTAGGCAAGCTGTTGGTGTCCAAAACAAATACACCCTGTGAGTTCAGGACAGGATTGGACGGTTGAGATTTGGGTACCAGTCATCCGTGTCTCCTGGAGAGGCAGTTGCAGTTCTCTGCTTTTGAGAATCAACTCATGAAAGAGGTTTTCTGCCACAGAGGAAGGATGTCTGTGTATTTGGGAGAAAGTGGAACCTCCATGCATCAGGAGGAAAAACCCACCTACTGCAGAGAAGGGATTAAAGAAAAGAGGTTAGGATGCATTCACAGGCACACACCTCAGCCCTTTCCACAGGGACCATATTAGGTTTGCTGTACACTCTTATTGCACTGAATGTCATCTTCCAAGCATAGCAAATAACATTTTCATAAAGCACTGCTTTTAATCAACCACAACCCTCACATCCCCAAAGGAGCTATCTGGAGTCTATCCCTTCTCTCTACTGTTCTTTTTTGCCCCCTTTTAACTCCCTCCCTTGGAGGCTTGTGCCTCCAGCAAGAAGGGCTCCATGTGGTTCCCTTCGGAGCTCATTAACACGAGTCCATCCATCAGGCCATGAGTCTGAGAATGAGACTCGTGGTGCCAGGGTCCCCTAGGACCATGCACACGGCCTGTGCACAGGACTGGGCTGTCACATGGCAATGCATTAATAACCCTGGTGCTTATGTGGAAATGCAGTGTGGTACCTGATTATACAGCCCCACGCATGCTGGGACGCTTAAGCAGGATGCCAGTCTCGATGGAGCAGTGGGACCCAGCAAGCCTTGTACTTATGCAGGATATTAAAAACACTAATTATACTCCAGTGTCATCCAAACAGAGCGAGTTATTTGCATACCCAGCCACTGTTGCAGCTGGGATCTGGTTTGAAACTGTCTAAAATGCATTTAAGAACTTCAGTCCAAAACAATACTCTCATTACACCAGTAATGGAGCCCAGTTCCTTCCCAAGCCTCAACTCCATGACCTCCTGTGTGATCACCAGTTGAGTGGCAGAGCAGCTTCCCAGAGTCAGATGGTTATTTCCTGCATGGCAGGTACTTTCTATCCAACACAAAGAGAAAAGCCTTCCAAATGTGCTTGTTTCTTTAGCAAATACTGATGCTTGGGATAAGGGGTTGAATCCCTTCATGCAAAATTTGCAGTCAGCAAGTGCTCCTTGAAGAGAACGACAGTGCCACCTGTGCAGAGCATAGGACTGACAGCTAATGAGAGTGGCCAAGGAGCCACATTCTTACCTAGACATGTAGCATTGCTGGTCAGATTTACCTGCCCTCATGGCTGAACCCATCATATCTGAATCTTGGAGCACAAGGACTGATTTGGAATGTAGTAAACTGAAGGCTTTTGCTCTCAGGAGCAAATGGTTCATTATGGTCTTTTTCAGACTGTGCTGATGAGAGGAATCATTCTTCATTGATGAGAAATCCTGCGTTTTCTTCTCTGGGAGAACACAGCTTTGTTCCCTTCCCCCATTTAATAATGCACAATTTATCAGGCTAAATTGGTGAGCCTGGTAGCAAGTGATTCAAATCAACTTCAGCAGCTATGAGCAATCACATGTACTTGAAGAAACCCACTTATACCACTTTCTGCAAAACCTGAGGAAAGCTGGCTATGAATGCACTACCGTAGCCTATTAATGATCAAGAAAACCCATTTAAATGAACCTTTAATGACTGATTGAGACTTCTATAATGAAACTCCATTAAGAGTCAGCTCCTTCCTTCAGGCTGGGCAGGCCAAGTGCCTCCCTGGCTCTCTTTTAAACTGTGGGTAGGAAAAGCAAATGGATGGAAGGACAGCTGTGCTGTGGGCACAGAAAGCAGCATAGGCTCCTGCTTTTTCGAGAGTTGACATTCTCAGACTCACCAGGAAGATCAAAAAGTACTAAGTCTCACCTGTGTCTCCTGATACTATATGTCTCCCCATCCCTTACCTTAGTCCAGTGGTTTAAGCCTGTCCAGAATTGGAGAAGTTGCATGAGCGTGGAAGGGAAGGGGAAGACAGTTTTTGCCAACCCCTGCTTGTCTCATGTCTCCTTGTGTTCTGCTCCTGTCTGTCCTTGGGTTCATCCAGGTAAAGGGATGGTCAGCAGGGAGCTGCTGTGCCCCAACAGCCTACCTCAGCATGCAGCAGGCTCCCACACAGCAAAACATAGGAAATAAACGGCCACAAACCTTTCAAAACCATTTACCTGCCACCATTCATCTGCCCTTCAAGGCAGCAGGACTCCAATGTGGAAACACCCCTTTGTTCTAAGAGGAAGAGCTAGTGTTCCCTCTCCATCCCTGTAAATGCTTCAGTCCCCTGATGCCTGCCAGGTGCCCTTGTCTGGGCAGATTGGCCCTCGTAGCTGGGGGGTTTGGTTTGCCAGGCACTGTGCCTGTGGGCAGCTGGCAGTGGGATCCAGAAAGCCTGGGCTACAGCGTGAGCCTCCTCCTGGGCCCAGCCTTCCTGAGCAACAACCAGCCCTGGTGGTCCCTGAGGACTTGCATCACCCTGCTGGAGATGTGGGTGGTCACCAGGATGGGGATGGGGCGCTGTGATCAGCATGCCTGGCCCTGGAGCCTGGAAAGGCCACGGGTGCCTCCGGAAAATGGGGACTGTCCTTCCATCGCTGCTTTTGTAGTAGCAACCACTGCACCAAGATAAAAGCTTTTGTTTGCCTTTTCTCTTCTACATTCCTAATCTCCCTCTGTGCTGGTCTCCCCTATAGTCCATCAAGCACTTTTAATCTCTAATTGCATATGACTGATGAGCCTGAACTCCATACACAGCGTTGCCAAGAACCACTTTTTTCGGAGCCTGCTTTAGCTCTTTAGGCCAGTCATAACACACTGCAGGACCATTAAGAGTTTATAGTTTGTATACATAACACCCTGGGAGTACCAGAGGGTGGTTTATCCAAACAGAAAAGAATTGAGATGAATGAATGCAGAAATGACTTTTGGCCAGGAAATACTTTAATTTTAATTAGGGGGGAAGGGGGTGAGAGAGGAATGAAGAGGCTTTCTTCTCTCACAAAAGACAAGACTAATGAGTTTACAGCTGCAGGCGCTGACCTTGGAGCATCCCGTATAATGCTAGCGCTGAAATGTTTGGATGTGATGTTAGACCTGATAACCTTGCTTCTAAAAGGAAGAAATAAAGGGAAATGGCTGAATGGGGAGGGATTCATTTCATGGGGATACCTACGGATGTATTTATTTATTTTTTCCCCTCTTGCATTCCCGTTCAGCTGCCTTTGGCGACACAGTCATTCACCCAGCTGCTGAGCCTCCTATGGGTCGCATCTCTTCCTCAGAAAAAATAAGCCAGTGACAGCAGTTTTCCCATATTTAGGATTCTCCCTCACCCCAGAGCCCCTCTTGCAAGCCCCCATGTCTCTGGACCCTGTGGCTGGAGTGAAACAGGATGCCAGAGCCCAGAGGAGCCTCACAGTGGGCAACTCAACCTGTGCATGAGGAAAGATGCAGCTGGGGCTTCTGATGCAGTGGTTTGAAAAAGCCTGAGAACCTGAAGTTATTTGTGTACGGCAAGGATGTCAGCTCCTGCTTTGCTTGGTCACTTGGCTTGTGGCATCTGAGCCTGTGACAGCACCTGCAGTGGGCAGGCTCACAGTTGTCCCCAGCCCGGAAGGCTCTTGCTCCTGCCCTGGCAGTGTCACAGTGCAGGTCCTCTGTCCAGGAAAGGAGCAGGACCAGAGCTGCCATCCCACTGGGCTGTGAGCTGACACCAGTTGTCAGTGGGGTCTTCCCAGGGGCAACAGTGACATGTCTTTGAACAGCCCTGGGCCTGCTGGGCTCTTCCTCCTACCTCGGGGTACAGCTGCTGAGGGAATCTGGGCTGCTCTTGCACCTCCATCCCTTGATGTGGCTTGCTCATCTTCCAAAAACTGCAGAGCTGCTCCTCCCTGCCCGGCCTGTTCCTTCTGAACCGGGGACCTTGGCCATAGTCTCCCAGTAGCTTTTAGGCATCCTGGCATCTCCTTCCTCCCCTGGAGCTCTTTCCATGGCACTATAAAGCATCATCTGGCCCTGTGGATCCTCCCATAGGTGCTGTCACACTACAGCCATGGTGATTATTAAACTCTTGTGCCGCAGTGTGAAGCTGCTGTGAGCTGCTGTGGCTGTGAAGGCAGCTTTGCTTCCAGGGAATCAACACCCCCTGCCCTGTGAGCTGGCAGCCAGATGGGCTGAAACAATAGTGCGAGTTAACAGAGCAAAACAACCATCGGTGTTTCCTATTAAAAGTATTTTTATGATGATGATTATTACTAATATTATATAGGGGCTGTAATTTTCTCCCAACTCACTCCAACATCTCACAAAATAAACAGTTGCTGTATTATCCCCTTGTAAATGAGACCACAGGATTGTAAACTTTAATTTGTTACTTTTGGCTGCTCTCAGGTTTGGCAGACAATTAAACCAATTCATTAGCTCACAGAGGCACATTTTTGGCCATGTCTGGCTGCGTGAAGTCATCCAGTGAACACATTGGAGACAGGGTGTGGAAAAACCATACAGTGCCTCTGCCACAGGATCTGTCAGTAATGGTCCAGACGGGTCGGTGTGGATTTTACTGACATAGGTGGAAGGGGATCTGCTTCCTCCTGCCCCTCTGCCATGCCCTGGGCATGGGCCTTTGGCAGCCCAGTGCCCTGACGTGTTGGCCAGAGAAGTGGTATTGATTCTGTATCTGACCAGAAAGGAGCTGTGTCGTGCCTGAGGCTTAACCTTTAAATTCTGCAGAGTTGAACAAGTGAAACTCCACAGGCCATGGCAGAAAATGCTGAGCTATTGGAAAGGCTAATCTGGCTGTGCATGACCTCCAGAGCCAGCCCCAGCAGCTGAATTAATTCCTTCAGTAGCTGGGCTGCTTTCGATGCCTGCTTTCCCAGCTGCAGACACATGGTTAGTCTGCAGAGCCCCATGACAGTGGTGCACAGCTTTGAGCCTTTTCAGGGCCACCAATGGTATGTGCTGAGACTTAAGGGGGGTTTCTTTTAAATGGAAGCCATAACAGTCTATTTAATGGTACTACCACCTTTCCTGTCCAAAGGGCCTTTGTGCAAACCACCCTCAGATAAGGTTCCCTTGTCAGACATTTTTCACTCTCTGTAGTTTCTTAGATGTCCATAAAATCCTGAGCCATCTTAGTTTTGGAAAAAGCCCCATAAAATTAATCCCTTTTCCTTTGTTCCCTCCACAGGAGGAGGCTTTTTCATAGCACTCCAAAAATTTTTGAGTAATGACACCTGAAAGCTTCTCCAAACTAGCTCCTCAGCACTGTTTCCTACTGGCCAGCACTTTGGATTTGCAGAATTCTTCTGCTTTTCAATTTCCTCTGAGTGATCCCACTCAGTGTGGGGAGTGTCGATGGGCTCTGGTTCTCCATCAGCTGGAAATGCTGGTGGGAGGGGAGGCTGTGGTAGGGAGTGGAGCATTTTTGAGAAGCTGGTCACTTCCTTTGGAGTCTTGACTGGGTTTTCCTTTTCCTGAAATAATATTAATTAACAAAAACGTTTTGATAAAAAGGCGAGCAAACGCTGCAGAAGAGCTCATTACAACTTCGTATATTGCAACAACTCTTCTGGAAAGCAGCTGCAGGAACCTGCCTTCCCCTGCTGAGCCGCAGTGGGTTTCTTCCAGGGTTCCTCCTGCCTCCAGCATGTGACCGAGGCCAACGTGGGTGTGAGCTGGGCTCCTGTCTCCTCTGAGCATCAAATACATCCTCTGCCCCTCAGACTGCTGGGGGCAGATGAAGGGCTTCACCCTGCTGCGGGCACCTGCAGTTCACTGTGTGGATTCCTACCAGGAGCTCGAGGAGGAGGATGAAGCCGTCTGGGTTTTGGGTCAAAAAATAAGCTCTGTATTCTTCTCCTTTCAGCTATTTATCAAGGCTCAGTGCAGAGGGCCTGACACCCGGCCAGCGCAGCCCTGCTGCTGTGATGTGCGTGACACACGAGCTGCCTGGAGCCGGTAATGAGGGACCTTCTGCTGAACGGCCAATTGAGCAGCCGGTGCCTGCGAAGAGCTTCATCGCGGGAGGGACGGCGGGTGTATCTCTATTTTGACACATCCTCGCTGAATGAGGAAGAGAACAAGTAGAAAATGGCTGATGATAAATGCAGCAATTAGGGAAGCTTAATGGAGCAGAAGGTTTTTTGTGAGAAGACAAAGAAATTGCCTTGCCGACACCTGCAAGGAGGTCCCAGCCGCTGCGCAGGGAGCCTCCAGCTGTGCTGCAGCAGCAGGGGCTGGGATGAGGGGAGACGACCTTTTTACTTCACACACAAATCCCTCAAAGGCCTTGGAAAAATATTTTCCAAGTTAAACTTCAAAACATCATTTGATTTTTCTTTTCCCCCATTATGTTCTGAAATGGGAGTCTGTAATTTGGGCCCATTGCAGCCTTCCCCCGCTCCCTGCTTTTATTCTGTTTCACATAATACAGTGCACTACTGGGAAAGGCATTTTCCTGACAAAGTATTGATCTTGGCGGTATCAAAGATCTGTGGCCTCAGCAGGGGGATGCCATCTTGCCAGATGCAGATGGACGTGGAACACATCCCCCGGTCACTGCTGAGGGGCCTGCAGTGATGCCCTGTTTAAGGCTGAGCCCAGGGCTGCTGCTTTCTCCCTGAAGCATCGTGTTTCTAAGCTAAGCCCAGGATTTGAACAAATGTGTTAAATGTGTTTGCCAAAGACTCTCCTTGAAGCAAACTGCATGTGCATACTGGCACCAAGAAGCACTGGGGAGAGCTCTGTAAGGGGTGCTGGCGTGGCAGTGCCCAGGTTTTGGTGATGGGCAATGCCATTTTGTTCTCTCACAAGACCATTGCCAAAATCTCACAAGACTGTAATGCAACTGTTTTCCTAAGACGGGCAAAAAGGATTTTCCTGAAGGAGGTAAGGGAAGGGTTTCCATTTTTTTGCTTGGCACAAGCCAAAATAAACACAGACCCTGTTTTCCCCATCGTCAACAGCTTCTTGGCTCCAGCCTGAGCTGCACACCACTGATCTACCTCTCCTCTCACTCTGGCACTTGCTGGCCTGCCTGAAGCACAGCTGGTGCATCTCACTCTTCCCTAAGCTCTCAGGATATTGCATTCCTGCCTAGTTGGCTTCTTGTGCTTTCCCTCCTCTGGACCTGGGTGATGTTGGTGCTGCAGACGTGGCGGTGGAAGCTCAGCCTGCTGCAGAGTCCTTGGGCTCCCTGCATCAACCCTCTGTTTGTCTAACTCAGGGTCACCAACAGCTAACTCTAAATTATGGTATCTATATAGGCTGGAATGGACAATTCCCATATGCTTTATTATTACAGGCAATAAAGCTGACTTTTTAAGGAAGCACTAGATCTTTTTGTCAAGGAACGGTTAATATTTTTGACACGCAATCTGAGGATTCATTACAGCTTTACAGATTGGCTTTTTTCCCTCACTCCGTGATATCCTGGTTATGTATCTATTTTATTGACTGGTCCAAGACTGGCCCCTCTTAACTGAAGTGGGTGCACACCATGACTCCTTCTCGGGCTGCAATGGCCCATGGCATTTTGGACAAAAAGTAATGTAAGTGCTGGTCTTCTTCCTCATGCCCTCCCGAGCATCTTTTTAGAAACAGGTTGCCTGAGGCAAGCAATGAACCTTTCAAATCCCATCCTCTTCCTCCCACCATCACTTGTTTGCTCAATTCCACCCTTTTTTGGTGACTGAGAGAAGTCTCTAGGGAGACAGCCAAAGTAGAGTAAAAATGGTAAAAACAGCACAAAATGAAAGCTGAACAGTGGTAGAAATGCATAAAACCCAGGAAGTCCTTCTGTACCAGTTCTTTTAGCAGAAGGCAGCTCAGCTGGGGTGGCTTAAAGGAATAAGGCTGAATTAATTAGTTTCTCTGTTTAGGTAATAATACCATTAATCACGATGAACGATTTTGTGAGAAGGCTGATACTCGACACTGCGTAATTCCACAGGAATCCCACTGTAGTGCAGCATTATTGATGGGTCAGCCTCCAAAGGCGTGAGAGCAATGCCTCCTAATACAGTAAATGGCAAACCACTGATTTTCTTTTAATATTCCGACCACCACCACATCAGTCATGATGAATTCTTCTGGCACTGAGGTGGCTGCAAGAAGCAATCCTTCAGGAATGCCAAGGGGAGCATGGCATTGATTTAATGCTCACTTTTTAACTGTACACAAACCAAATGCTTCCAAAGGTTATGGTCTTTTTTTGGTGTTTTTTTTGAGGCGTGCAGCAACAACCTCCTTGCAACACCTACCTGCATCAAGAAGATGCAGCTAAGGACTCTAACAGAGGCTAGGGAAACTCATTTACGCAGGTCCATGTTAGAGGTGGTGTCAAGCAAGATCTCACGTTGAACACTGGCACCAGGAGAATTACAATCCCCCTGAGCCAGTATTATGAATATCTTTATGCTGAGTCTAACATGCTTTTCACATCCACCATGTGTTCTATGTTCCTCTGGTTTCAGCTGGGAGAGCAGGTGCTGATTTTTAATGCCTATTTTGTTTTAAGCTTCCTTTCATGAGATTAAGGACCCTGCTATTTTATTTCATTTTATTTTTTTATGCTCAGTAATTTAGTCACACGCAAACTTAAAACCAGAAGCTGTAACATGCTGTTAAAGCACAGTCGCCCACCATTAAATCAGTTCCTGAGCACGAGGAGGCTTGGGGCACTGTTCCATCCCCCTGCAGATGGCTGCTCTCAGCCTACGGGGAAAGCTGGGGAAGCAAATGGGAAGGCAAGTGGAGAACAGTGCTGGAGGCGACAACCTCCCTGAAGTGATGCCGGCAGCACAATCCCCTTCAAGCGAGCTGCTGCACAGGGGTTGTAGTTCCTTTTCTGCCCTTCTTTCCCCCTGGCAGCAGATGTGAGATCAGTCCACGGGGTGCAGAGCCTGAGGTGCCCCAGTGCCAAGGCCTTGGGGTGGGAAGCTGCAGAGCCAGGCAGCACCGCACTGCTCCTCAAATCCTGACCGCCACAGCTGCGGCCTCCAAAGCATCTGACGGGCCACGTTCCTTCTGCAGGGAAAGATTCACAAGCACAACCAAATCCCTCTCCCAGCACCAGCCCCTTCCGCCAGCTGCCTCCTCCCAGCCGTCAATAAACCATTAGCCTCGAGTCAACAGCGCTGGCTACAACACACAAACACTCAACTGCCTTTTTCATCCAAAATCAATGTTGTATTTATCTTCATTGATCTACAAGGAAACTGAATGTTTAAAATTACAGNAGAGCCAAGAAAATAGTAGCGGATGGCTGAATTAACTAGAGAGAAAAAGCCCAGGATATATAAAACATGGACACTGAAAAATAAAATAAGGGAAGGGGGGATGGTACAGCAAGTAAAACATGGCAAAATTTACATATGGATGAAAAGTAAAATTGGAAATAAAAAATAAATCATGCCAAAAAGCAGTTCAAGGCAGAACCACACTGAAACAAACATTTGCTTATGGTCTTCATGTACTATAGATAATATATCAGAATTTCTTTTTTTTCTTAATCAACCATTAGACTTTTTTTTTTGCACTCCTAAAATTCTACTTTGTCTTGTATACAGATTCCAATAAGAACACTGCACAATTAGCACAAGGGGTCCACGGAAAATTGTCCTTGCTTGCCAGCGATCCTGCCCACAACACAAAAAAAGAGAAAAAAAAAAGGAAAAAAAATAAGGAAAGGGTCTGCCGCATGGTACTGTGCCAGTTCCATCTGCTTTTGCCAGCTTGAAAAGTAGGAAACCAAAATTCCCTTCCAGGAGCGTGTGTCTCTCTCTTTCCTTGACGAACTGTCCCTTGTGTTTGTACAAAAAAATTCAGTCTTTTTTTTTTTTTTTGTTAAACACAAGATTCCTTCTTCCTGTTCACATGCCATTGCCATTCTGTCTCCAGAGTTGCGAGTTGGTTGTTTTTGGGTTGTTTATTTTTTTTTTTAAAACCTTCCTCCCCCCAACATCCACTAAGACCTGCCTCCAAGTTCTTGCATAGTTGAAGTATATATGCCGTACTTAGCTTTCTGAGTGTGAATTTCTGACTGTGACAAGAGTATGAGTTGTAACCATGTTAACAAATAACCAGAGTGGTTCTAGAAACCATTTTTATAAAGTCTACCTATGTTAAGAATTTAATATTGGTGTACATTTATATTAACAGAATATTTACAGTTTGCTTTTTTTTTGTTTAAAACAAGAAGTCAAAAAAAATTCCTCTTAAATTTCTGCATAATATAATAAGGCAAAAAACAAACAGTTTTGTACATTATTATTATTATTATTATTAATATTTTAATATATATCTGTAACTTCGGTTCCAAAGTACCAAGGTAAGCGATCAATTGGCCTCAGAAGGGAACCTCACAGTGGACTGTAAAACTACAGTATTTCCATAAATAATACTTTTAAGAAACCCTGGGTATTTTTTTCTTAAGGATCTGAGGCCTTTCAAATGCAAATTTAACTAAAAACAAAAGCAAGATTTCTTCTTTTTTTTAAGTGAATAAAGAGCACAAAATTAAAAAAAATACAAATCCATTAAAAATGTTTCTCACATTTGGGAAAAAATGTACAAACTTGATATTCTTAACTCATTTTTTTTAGCACAGAAACAAAAAACAAAACCAAAAATCAATACCTATATATTAAATTCCCATTCTCAGCAACCTTCTTGTTGGAAAGTCCCCAACCCCGTTATTTATGGAAATGTGCTTAACTTCTACAAATTTTACATTAAAAAAAAAGTTTACAGCAGTGCATTTTGTAAAAGGTTTGTTGTTGAATTTTTTGTTGGTTTTTTTTTCCTGTTTGTGTTTTTTTTTGTTTCTTTGTTTGTTTGTTTGCTTGTTTGTTTTATGTACAGATGAGTTTAAAATTCAATGTTGGGGACTATCGTGCCTCTACTTCTTTGGGGTTCCTAGAGGGGGAATAGTCCCTGGACTCTGAGTTTGTGAGTGGAGTAGTCCTGCGTGGGGAGGCAGGTCTGGTGCTGCTGGCTGGTACAAGAGGCGGCGGCGCGCTCAGCGCTGCGGTCGGTGGGTTCCTGTTTAAAATCCCATTGTGCATGGCAGTGGATGGACTCAGTCTGGGGTAATGCATCCCGCTTAAATGAGGCATGAAGGATGGCACGTGTGCCAGGTGACTTTCGATGGGGGACGAGTGCAAGTGGTGCATTCTGGCACGCTCAAGTTCTTCCCGTAAGTGCAAGCGCTCTCGTTCCTCCACTTGCCGCAAGCGCTCCTGCTCCCGGCGGGCTTCAAGAAGGTTTTCATGGTTGTAGTCATGTGGTTCCCTGTCTCTATAGGATCGCTCATGGTCATAAAAGCCAGAGGTGGTAGGAAACCTATGGATGGGGTCTGTCCGGAGCTGGAAGTCCATTCGACGGTGCAGGTCTAAGCTCCGGTAGGCATCTCGCAACGGGTCCCTCATCGGGTCCCAAGAAAATCCAGGATGTGGCAGCCTCTCTCTTCCTGACAAAGGATTCATGCCTATAAGTGGGGTCATCATTCTGCTGCGGTCCAGAACATTCATGTTGTTCATCTGGTGCACGCTACCCATGGAGATGGGCATAGAGGCAGCCATTGAGTGAGGCAATGATAATCCATGGAGAGTAGGTGGTGGGGGATGCTCCACTGATCTGGAGTGCTGTGAAGGCTCAGACCCTACCACCAGCACATCACTGTCTTCCTTCCTCTCCTCTTTGACTTTGATGTCATTCTTAATCTTCTGGAGGTCACTAGGAAGCTCTGTCTTTCTCTCCATGTCCTTGCTCATTAGATTGGTAAGCTTCAGGCTCTCACTTAGTGCAGGTTTGCTGTATGGGGATACAGACTGGATTACTGGCTTTGTGTTTTCCTCAGAAGGTCTCTTATCATGGCTTGGAGTTTCCTTCACTGGGGAACGGCTCTCTTTAATCTTGTGTTCTGCTATGGGCGGCTCTCTCAGCCGGTCAGGGTGCTCTCGCTCGGGTTCTTTGGACCTTTCCCTTTCCCCAAGGCTGACCTGCCTGATGGGATCACTGGAGGTCTGGCTGTTGCTGCGGATGAGATTGCTTATCTGATGTGTCACTGGAGCTGATGCCGGTGAGGATCTGTTTGAATGTCTGTTTTTATCCATGAGGTCTCTGTAAGAAAAGAAGAGACACAGGCTTGGTTTTGCATGAACAAACACAAAATGTGTCCAGTTGTATACTTCGAGATTGCTCAGACAGTGCTTTGGAAAGCTGTGCTGTCATCAATTATATTTGTGATAAAGGACATGCACTACCTGCCTTTATATACTACAAAGAAAAGAAATGTTGAATGTCTACAAATCTGAATCTAAATTTGGGATGTGTTTGAAAGAATACTATATCCACCCTAAGACAAAGACCACTTCATTGAGAAATGCAGGGAAAGAATAACTCTGGACACCTCATTTTTCTTAGGGTTCTTTTCCTAAGCATCTGGACAAATCAAAACGGAAGGGTATGCAGGTCCTTCCTAAGATAACCTTGTTGACTGGAAGCAGCTGTAAGGTGAGTGTTATTTTCCTAGGGAAGCTACAGGAGTTTTTGGTGTTGGCAGTTCTTGCAGGTAAAAGAGGTGCTTCAGGAAAAACATCCTAGAATTGGCCATGAAACTGAGTAATTGACCTCTGTTTCAAGAGGCTCTGCTGTGATGAACAAGGGGTTTGACAATAACGTCCAGAGAGAGAGTCGTGAGAGTTTACATTTCTAACTGCACCTCTGCCTCTGAGCAAGCCAATTAGTCACAGTTAATCCCATCTATTTAAGAGGGGACTAAATAATGTTCACCTTCTAAAAGCACTTTGCTCTGAATGAGAGACACTTTAAATGCAAAATATGATGGTGTGATTGAGGGAACTGCATTATGCAGCTGAGAGGCTCACTGACACCTAAGTTTTATGGTGGGTTTGCTTCCCAGTGCTGGAGACCTGAGTACTTGAAAGCTGGAGCTATTCTGAGGAGCTGTGTAAGGATTTATCCCTTATGATTACATTTGCTAACCCAGATTTCTTCGTCTGTGGTCGTCCTGATTGCTGGTCAAGGATGTGGTTTATTAAAATCGTGTCCAAACAGGGATGCTGGGGACAGCTTAAACTGAATTAATAGAAGTGTAATAGAGTTGTTAACCCCTGTGTGAGCACTCTTGAGAGTAAAGTAACCTTGGTTTGCAAATGAATTCCACTATAGCCAAGAAGGGAGCTTCCTACCTGAACGATTATCTGTGCAAAGGTGTCAGAGAATTTAACATTTGAAGCAGGATGACTTCAGCCTATTGCTTCCATATAATTTTGTTCGCAAGTACTGCCTGAAGATCTCATTAAAAGCACTCCAGGCAAGCTATGAACCCCCTGTCACTAGTCAAGCACACACATCTAAGACTTGCAGGCTGTTATTGCCTACAAAGAAGTGGCCTGTTGGAGACAACTGGGCTCCGAAAGGGCTTCACAGCTTCAAAATCATGTAACTGGAAACTAATGAAGTAACTATAGCCCAGGTGATACAGTCCTGTCATTGTTAATAAGGGTTTGCCTACAAGGCAATTTTTAAAATCAGTTTTGCTAATGGATTCATGCACACTGCTCCAGATACAGGCATTTGCATTTTTATCTCGTTAATGTCCAGCTAACATTTGAATACATCAGCATATCTGTACATTAATGAGAACTATGACTGTCTCCAAAGGACCCATCGCAATGCTACTTCCTGATTTCAGAATACACAGCAATGCTAAAGCAGCTGCATTGAAAACAGCCGAGTATCCCCTGAAAACACAGCAACACACTCAATTCCTCAGCCTGGTGCTTTTTATTAACCTACTAGTGAAGACTAGTTTATTTCCACAGAGGAAAAATCCTAAAAGGCAAAGAGTTGTTTTGTGTGTGTGTGTGTGTGTGTTGCTAGTAATTGTGCTCATCTGAGCAAAAGGCCTATCTGCTGCTTTAAGGACAAGCAACATTTTAGAAAAACTAGAAAAAATGATAGAGGAAAAGCAGTCTCAGAAGGATGTGCTCAGAAGCCCAGGCTGCTCACCTCTCTTTGTCTCTGTCATCTTTGCTCAGAGGAAGATCCCTCTTCTCAGGCTCTCGCTCCCGCTCTCTGTCTCTGTCATGGTTTGTCACCGAGGAGCTTCGCTCCGAATCCGTGGGCTTGGGCCACTGTGGAGGTGTTGGGAAAGACGGCGGGGTCCGATGGAGTCTGTTCCATGGCTCATGGGGATTATTGAAATTCTGCAGGTTTGGGCCATCTTTGTGAGTAAAAATGTTGTTGTGAGCTAAAATAATGGCAGGGGGAGGAAGAGTTATAAAAGTAATTCAAGCCAAATAATTATATAGACATTTTTCGCAATACTAATCACAACCAGAACTGTTTCAAGACTTTTTAATGGTGAGGGGGAGCTACTGGCGAGTGGACACAGACAATGCCAACACAGGATCCACCAGCTCTTTTAAGGCTATTGGTGGAGGAAGCTTTAAGTATACATCTCAATAACTCAGAGATGACTGAAAATGCCCAGCTTCTCTTCTCCCCCCACCCCAGGCAAGCGTTCCAGCACAAAAGCAGTATTTTTCCTCAGCTTCTCTTACTGGCAGAAACTTTAATTTGTGGGTAGTTACAAGCAATCAGCTGCCTCCAGCTGAGAATTCAGGGACTTTTTTGTTAAAGAAACCAGACTATTTGGTGGTATGTATGCATGTGTATAAACATTGAGCTTGGCTGTAGGCTTTTCAGAACAGTCACTTGATTTTCCTCCATCCATCTTCTGCTGATTCCTGTTGCACCATGAGATGCACAAGCATGCTCTCTTATGTGTGGCTCTTATGCATGTTTTGCCTACAGTAATGTTTTTGAAGTAAAATTACATTATACAGGCAATTTAAACTTCAGACAATGGTTACAGAGGAGGTCTACACACTGAATGAGAAGTATCAATAGCTGTCCCACTATGCATCTTCACTGTTGAAGGGTGTTACTTTAGGTGCCCACAGGGTCCCAGAGCTCAGTTGGGTCTTGCAGCTCCAGCACCTCTATAAGCACACAAGGTACCAGCCTTCAGCAGGGAGGAGACACAGAGCACAGCTACTGATCTCTCTGACATGTAGAGAAGCTCCCACCGCAGAGACCTGGAAATCTTAGGTGCAGTGTTTTCAGATAGGAGAATGGAGGTTAGGAATTAAACTTCTTTAAAAACTACCACCAGCTGCTGTAAATATTAGCATGTGGCTTTTCTGGAAGGGATGTTTGTCTGCAGTAACCCAGCCAGTACTTACTCAGAGCATGACTGCCTAATCCTCCAAAGGCATTGCTGCCTAAGTTCCCAAGGCCGCTGAAGGTGCTTGACCTGCTAAATGGATCTGGAAAGGCAAACAGGGATTTAGCAGGCATTTAGCCAAGAATGTTGGAGAATGAAACGCACCCCTCCCCTTCTTAACGGTCTGAATCCAAGTAGGATTAGGCCAGACTTTAAGCTGATCCTTCTCATTGCAAGGTTCTTTGCACAGAAAATTCCCATCATGTTAAAATGGAGAAGGGATTCAGTGCTCACTCTGCAAACAGGTGCTGTAATAAACTTTTGTATGCCAGTCAGAAGCAAGCTAGAAATTAAGGTCTAATAGCTGAAATTAGGGTGGCTGCTGCTGAGCTATAACTTTTTCCTTATCAGTACTAACAGTAGAAGCACTGCGATTGCCTTGAAAGAAGAATCTCAGCAGGCTCCTCAGCCAGCACGTTAAAGGAATGCATCACCTTGTTTCTGCATACAACTTTCTACTTTCTCTGTAATAGTGCAGAGAGACAGCTAATTGTTATGGACATCCATCCTTACTGAACTACCTTTGGGCTGTTTGTGCCAAAATCCTCTCCCGTAATAGCTTCCTTGATCCCAGTGGTGGTGGAAATGATAGCATAGTCTTAGAAGCTACTATGACAAAGGGATGGGAGGTTTGTATCCTTTGAGGCAGAAGATGTATCTTGCCTTTCCCAGCCGAGTATCTGACTATTTGGCTCTTGGCACTTTTACAAGAGTCCTGCCTTTTTTTCCCCCCAGTAAAGGCACCCATCATCAGATGTTCCTCTCTGAGAATACATAACCTGACTCACGTTTCTCCAGAGACAGCCATGGGTTAAATCTTACCCAGAGTACTTGTTTTCTATCCTACTGGTCTCTAAACAACTCCTCCTTCTACCCACTGACTTTCTGACTGTCCTTTTAGAGTCTTTAACATACCAAGTTAGAGGAGTTATGTTGCTCTCCACTTCCTCACAGGTATCATCATATTTAAAATACCAAGGCAAATGATAAATAGCTTGGATCTTTAAGCAAACAGCTATTTGCTTATTTACTTATTTTAGAATAGATATTCTTGCCTTTCCTCTTTGATATTAAATAGCTGAGTGACTCGGTAGAGATAGTTAATTTTGACAGAATGTTCACGAATTGATGTAAATCTGGGTATTTGCAACAGAAAAAAGTCTACTAGGTCATGTGGCATGCCACATTTACTGATTGGATGAGTGTTACTAAAACATTAATCAACAGAGCTTGAACTTTAATTGGCAATGAGCTGCTTGTGAGCTTCTAAAATGAGGAAATTTGAGAAAATCAGGCTCTACTTACTGCCAATTAGGAAACTGAAAGGCTGGCAAAATGTGCAGAGCAGCTCTTTGCCAGGAACTGTTCCCTGAACTCTTTTAAAAAACATAGCCAAGAACTTTCATAGGTGGAAAATGGTACGGGAGGAGCCCGTTTTAAGCTGAGGCTTGTCTGAGGTACCTTTGCATAAATTTCCCCCAGTTGCTCAGGCACGTGCAGCAGCACAGAAGGGCTCTACAGGTCACATTTGGGCTCTGTGTAGTGTTCCCAGCAGTGACAGATGTGACTGCTCTGCAGTGCCCTCTTCTCTTGCAGGAGAGGGTCTGCTAATCTTGCCCCTCTCCTTTGGGGTAGAGCGAGGAGATGTGCTGGGAGCTGGCAGGGGGGAGAAGCTGGCCAGCTTCCGGATCCTGAGGCAGTTTAAACCTTTCCCTCCCGTAGTGCTACAGTGCAGGACCACACTGGAGAGCCAGGAATGGGTCAGAGGTATAGAAGTGAAGGCAGGGTTTACTTACACTTACCTGCCAAGTGGTTTGTAGGCAGGAAACTGCTGTGGTGAGGTGAAGGACCAAAAGGGGTGGTGGCTGGGTGTGTTGCACCTGTGAGAACAAGGTCCCTTTTTAGTTCAGGGGAAAGTGACTCCTTGCATACACAGAGGTCCCAACCATCACATTCAAGAACCAGATGCAAACGCCAGATTTAAACAGCAAAGGCAGGGGAAGACCCCAAACACCAGCTGAGCAAGTGACAGGCAGGATTTCTCCGAGAGCCTTACAAAGGAATCTGTGGGCACTAGGAGGCAGGAGGAGACCTTGCACTGAGTGCTGCTGCTCACCTGTAGTAATGAGGAAGCAAATCTCTTTGTCTGACATTTTCAGTCATTACTCTGTGTTTACATTAAAAAGGGTCAGCCCAGGTTACAAGCCCAGACAGAAGGTGCTCGGAAGTGACTGATTAGAGTCTATCTGAAACACCAGTTAATGACAGGCATGCAGGGAACATCAATCATGCCTCTCCCATGAGAGCTCCATCTACGCTCGCACATCTATCTCAGCATCCACAGGCTCCCCCCGTGGTATTTTTTTGCCTTTCCTAGACACTGTTCAATGCCATGGTGCCGTGCTTCCTCCTGGGAAAGGAATACCACTGCTGAGCATGCTGGATTACATGAGGTTGAGGCAAGGGGAAAGAATGGGCTAAACCAAGCTGGTCTGCCCTGTATTTCAAGGTGGGCCAGGCTCATGCAAAAAACCACAATCAGCCATGTGTCCAGAATGTGATCAGACTATGAAACCGGAGAAGGAGACAGAGCTCTGTGTCCCTCACCAGCTTGGGCACCTCAAACCTAAGCAGCCAGAAAATGAGTTGAGGAAACTTAAGAGAGACCACTGTAACGAGACCTATCTACTACCTATCTATAAACATTCTGACTGCTCCAATGCTTCAAGACGGATGGAGACTGTCATCTTTCTAATCCTTTAAGATTTCAGAAGGTGTATAATGGATGGGAGATTTCTTCAAAGGAGATGGCTTACAAACTCAGCTACATGGGCTGATAATAAAAAATCCTCCAGAGAAAGCCAGGAGCAGCATTGCAGGCTGACAGGTAGTTATTAAATATAGCGTCTGCCAGGCAGCCCAACATCCGTCCTGAAGACAGGTGGCCCTAAGATAACTTATGTCTCCCACAGTAACTAGGCAATGCAGCAGAACCAATGATTCACATCGACTGCACACGTGTTCGATAAGGTGGAAAGAATGCCTCGGATATTGCAGAGTAAAAGATTTATTCATCTATATATTACAGCTACAATGTTTGTTCACACTGATAGCACTCTTTACCCAGATTTACTGTGTGATGGCTCTTGTGATTAATATACTCATGGACAAGTTGTTGTAGGGTTGTTTATCTCTAGTGAAAGTTTTCTATTAATTTGCCTTCTCTAATGTTTCTATTTGGTGCTATTTCCCCTCCTGCGTTTGTGAATGGCAAGCAAGGCATGCTTGCATCTTTTAAGAGAAAAAACTCCAGATACCAACTGGACTAGTGCTTTTCTGCCTGTCAGGGTGAACTCTGCCCACAAAACCCTTTGGTAGCAAAACCAGGCATGAAACAAAGTCCTTGTAGTGATAACACAGGACAGACTGAGGACAGTGGTAAGGAAACACCTGCCATGGGAAAACAGCCATAGGTTTGTAAATAAGCTGCATTTATGCATCCAAGTAGATGCAATAAATATCTTTGCCCTGTACTACCGAAATACTTTTCTAGGGACAAATATACAGGGTAGCACCTTAAATTGTAGAGCTGGTACCAGCACTGATTATATCTCATAGAAACGTGCAGTTAATGCTTAAGAATTTCCATCCACAGATAGAGCAGAAAGACAGACTGAAGCACTGGTGGAGCTCCTGAAGGCTATCTGATATCTGCATTTGAAACTCAATTCTGACAGAAATTTCAGCTTGATCCTCATCTGTTGCTTTTCTGTCATGTTTGGGACAGAATTCAAAACACTGCTAACCTCCTTCATTTCAACAGGGTTGATTGAACCAAGGCTGAATATGACCATGTCTGCACTGAGTTAGGGTGATTGTGCAATACTGAATCATAAAAGTGGGGGAACATTAGGGAATTATTTGCCAGTTAATTACATGCATAAAGAGATAAGTTACATCTTGTCAATTGATACAGTTCATTCAGAATGCAGATTTAGCATCTCAAGCACAGAAAAAAAATGTCAAAAAGTCAAGGGGGAAAGTTAACCCTGGGAACAGAATGAAAGCAACATTTGGCTTTACAAAGATCTATGTGAATCCTGTACCAGTGACCTCCTAAACCAGAATGTCTGAGTTGCAGTCTCGTGGTCAGAGCCATTGAGAACAGCACAGTGACACTTACTGCCCTTTGGTAATTGCATAATTGTAATTACTTCTCCAAGAGATTGGAAAACAATCGATCAATGTGAACTCTATTTAACTATTTGCTTTGTTTTTAAATTCAATATACCATTTTAAGCCCTGGAGTTTGCTGGACTTTGTAACACATCGGGGAATTTTTTACTTACAAACCAAACCCTTCACAAATACACCTTCTGTGATATTTTCAATGCTGCTATTGAAGTTCTCTTTTTCCAAAAAGCCCTTGTTTTCAGAAAACAAACAGAAACTCGGTGAGTAGAGGAGCTGAGAAGAACATGGCAAATGTAAAAGCAAGAAAGAGACTGGGGCCACTTCCAATCCTGTGCAATGGAAACATTTTCAAGTGTTTTGTCAAAATTGCTTTTAAAAATCACTCCATAGCCTATTAATCAGGCACATAAGAACCAGCTGCAGAGAGACATGAATGCAAGCCAAGTGCTGCAGCTCAGTGATGTGCAAAGGATCCTGCACTGGGGGTGGTGGCAGAGCCCTGGCTACAGCAGTGACCAGCACCTCTGCACCCCTCTGAACAAACCTTGCCTGCTTCTATTTTTGAGGCATACGTAGCTGTAGAGACATATATGACATATACTGACAGTTGTTTCTTTGTTTGTTAATCAACAAGTAATGATCTTCTCTTACCTGTAGTAGAAAACAGAGGCCTGGCAAGATCTTGTGGATAATGGAAGCCTGGAAACACCCCGGGGGCAGGAGGTCTGCTGAACAGGTCAAGTTTACCACCTATCTCTAGCTTGTGGGGATCCAGCTGCATTTGCTGTCAAGTGATATAAAAACAATCTCATTATACACTTCCTTTTTTATGGGATAAAAAGAGAGATAGTTAAGGCTCGTTCCTCCTCAGCCCTGCCAGGGAGAGTTAGTGAGAGTGACAGCAGTGTCTCTGGTCACACAGTCACGCTCTGACAGCATCTGTAAGGCCATTTTGCTCCGCAGCCTCTCGGCTCCCTGCCCCATCCACACGGATAAGGTCTGAAGTGATCCCAGCCCTTCGGCACACACTGGAGCATGGAACATGATACACAGAGCATGCTGCACCCCCGGATCTGTCGGTGCTCCCAGCCTGACAAAAAATACTCTGCAGGCAGAAAGCTGCCAACAGAAGTCTTGAGAGCTGGGTGATGAACTTGTCTGTTTTGCTTCTCCAGTTTGGAAGAGAGAGATGTGCCTACACACTGCCCTTCCTGCAGCTAGTACAGCTCAGTATGCAGGCAGGGGGTAAAGGATAAAGAAAGCTATGAGGCTCCTCTAGAGGCTATTCTTATCCTTGCCCTCTAGAAGTGAGCATGGCCAGAACTGCACCTAAGTCGTACAAGTCTCTCAACAGCCTAAAGATCATATATTTGCTTATAAAAATGTAAGTACATACAGCACCATGGTGTATGCTTATAGAGCACCTACTTTTAATCACGGCATAATCTTTGTTAATGGGACAAAGAAACTGCAGCAGGAGCTATCAAAAAATAAAAGCTACACAAACTCCTTTATCAGTTGTTCCTTCTGCTACAGGGAACCTTGAGCCTGTAACAGCACCCCAGAGTACCTATGTCCTGTACCCCCTCCCTGTGCCCACCATCACAGCTGTGCAGGAAGCCCCCACAATCTCTAACACAGGAGATATCAATCCACTCTCCTGCTCTCTGCTTTGTATGTTCTTCACTGTTTCGTCCATATCATTGCCTTCTCTACAGGAGGTGCTAGTGTAGATGGGAAATGACATTAAACATGTATGCTTTATCAAAAAGATAGACTTGGGCAAAATTACCCTCACTTTCTCCTCTTTTTGGCTGTGCACTTATTATCTACTGCTCATTCTGCCACTCTTCAACCCAGCTCCTTTGCCCTCAGATAAACTTTACAGTTGCTACAATAAATGTTAAAAGAGTGTAAGTATTAGTTAATCAATACAGGCAAGCTCGAGAATCACCACAGTAACTGCTTCCTGCCCATTACTCACTAAAATACAATCTGTAAGCTAAAAGACTTGGCTTTGTTCCAGAAGCCATCTGAATTACCTTCATCTTTTGCTGGTGATGGTAGATCTGCCAGGCGATCTGTACATGAACTGCACACCACTTCCCGGGTTTCTGCAATGGAAAGCACAAGAATTTAGATTAATTCATACGTTAGCAATCTACATCAGATAGAACATTTCATTTCCCTTACTGTCAACCAGGCAGCTAAGCAATGAGAAAGGCTGATTACTAAAGCAGCACAATGGGTGATCAACATTTTCTTCTGTACTGCAGCAGATGATGTTTAAATTAAGAAAGGAACAGGAAGAATGTGGGATATCTTCCTCATCTCATGGACATCTGAGATCCCTGCCTTGTTCTTTCCTACTTGCACTACCCTCACCATAAACTGAAATGAATGGCAGCAAAGAACAGTATGCCATGCTTAAGAGAAAGCAACTAATAGTTCACAGTTCTGTTTCTGAAAAGAGCCCTGTTCATTCATCCCTGCTGCACTGCAGGCTAAGTCATGCGTGGTTATTATGGCTACTTGCTTTTGGGGAGGAAAAGGATACAGACAAACAATCACCAGGATGAGCAGAGCCACAGCTGAACAAGTCACTGTTCTCAGCTGAGCTGTGGTAGTCACTGTAGGGTGTTTATGTGGAACATCAGAAATGTATTGACCTAAGCCACCATGAATCTGCTCACTGGTGAATGTCTGCCCATGTCACAGTCATTTATTTCTGTGACCCGTAGTTCATACTGTGAACTATTAATGCACACAAATGGATGCAAAGTAAGGCTGAGATTCAACCTAAACATTATTAATCAGAAGCGGTGAGGAGCTAGCTATGACATTTTGCTTTAAGCGAAGGATGAGCGTGAAATTTTCTACTGGACAAGTTAAATTTCAAAAGCACATGCACCATATTCGAAGCATCTGTGTATAAATATGTATATAAAATCCCCCACAAACCTTACTTACTCTTACTGGAGGCCTATAAGGGTCTGACACCTATGGAAAAAGCAGAAATAAAACAATCAGTCTTTCTAAAACTAGGCAATATACAGAAAGGTGGAGAACTTCCTCAGAACAAGTAAAAGCATTTAGAAAGCAATATTCCACAGAAGTCCCCTGTGACATGGGAAACCTAAAAGGCTTAAAGAAGGCTTAAACCTTCTCTTTCAGTCCTTGAATCAAACCCAGAAGAATTTTATGATAAACAAAACATGCCAGAAACTGAACAGTGCCAGTGCTTTTCTGAACCTTGTGATTGTTCTGAAATGGAGTGCATAAAACTACCCTCCAAGCAGTGCTTAGGAGAAAGCTACTGAAGGGGTTTCCTGCCCCATATCCCTCTGACATTGTTTAAAGAAGCCAATACATCCCTTTGAATCCGTGACTGGTGGAGGCGACTGTCTCACCAGAAAAAGAAACTTCCGTCCTGACCGCGCGTTCCGAGTCTAGAGGCCAATTTGCTCATCAGTTTGCCCTCCTTTTTTTATGAGCAATCACTATGTTTACTGTGACTCCAGATAAGCTGAAAGGAAGGTTATATATTGTTGCCTACCCCTGGAGTCTTCTGCAGCAGCGTATGGTGGACTGTGCCTGGTCTACCTGCTACATCAATAGGGTTTGAAGTCTGAAAGACAAGAATAGAGCGTGAATAATAATGTATAACACCAGCAGTACATTTAACATCTCTATCTGATGTTAACAGCATTAATTAGTCCATGTTTGCACTGTGCTTTGAACACGCATATAGCTACATTAGTGCTAAATGTTATCTCTTACTGACAGCCAACAGCATTTAACCACCATGTCATCTATTATTACTGAGCAGCAGTAACAGTATTCCAGTAGCACCCCTAACCCCCACTGAAATCACACCCCATTCTGCTAGTGTGCAGTGTGCAAGTGCATGGGAAGAGACAGTCCCTGCCCCCCAAGCTTATTCTTTATACAAAACAGGCGGGAGGTAGGAGAGAGAACGAGAGAGGCGGCCTGACTCCCTCCATATTTCAGGCAGCAACCAGTACAGCAGTGAGGAACAGAACAACTCAAGCATCCTGGTCCCATATTCCACCCAGTGGACAATGGCCCCTTTCTGACTGGGGCCAGGTAACACAATGCCTAAACCAGGAACAGTCCATCTATTTGCTTTGACAAGGCAAAATGAGAAATCTTAGAAGGTGCTTGTGGGTCTTTTATGGCTTTGCATTGTTTATCCCATCATTTTCCAGCAAGAATTAAACACCTCATTGAATAAATCCCTGGTTCCTCCTCCTCCTCCGGATCCCACCTGTTGCCCTGTCCTAGATGATCCCCAAGAACTCGTTCATCTTCTCACTCTGACATTCATCCATCTCCCACTCCCAGAGCAACTGCACCTGGTGCCTCCACACAGCTGAGTGCAGAGGGGTTAAACCTCTTTCCCCAGGATATTACTTTGCTCACATTTTAGGTCGAATTATAGTAGATTTCAAACAGTACAAGGCATGAGTATAATCATGGGTGTGGGAGGGAAGACAGCTTTTAATTTGTCCAAGGCTACGTAACTTCCAGACTCACTAAAAAGAGAATTCTCGTGTGTGTGTGTGTGTAGGTAAGTCAATGCACTCCCCAGGCAGATCTGAGCTCTCAGGGCCTCTCTGACAGCTGAGGTATATATGAGGTGGCAAATAAGTTACAGCTATCATACAGGCAAGAGCTTTAAGATCACAACATGTTAATAGCATGGTGTCATCCTGTCCCTTTGTCCCCCAGAGAAAGACATGAATGCTTCCTCCAGCAAAGTAAACTGAATACTTCTGACCTTTTCAAGTTCTTAGCTTGTGAGAAATGGCCTTCAGGAAACTCACTGAGAAGTTTACCGTCAGCCTGGATTTATGTGCAGTGGACTTACATGCACAGCTGTAGGCAACTGACATGGGAAGGGGAAAAACAAAACCAAGATCTCTGCTTTGGAAAGCAAGAAGTGCAGGATTCAGCATGCCAAAATCAAATCATCGGGTCTGTAGTGATTAGGAAGGCTTTAGTCAAACAGCTTGGGAGGGAGAGCACGGAAAAACAATGCAGCAACAATGACTGGAGTGGCTTTGCCCAGCAAGTTGCGCTCTGTCTCCTCTGGGAAACTGAAAAATAATGTGCCAAAGCATAGCAGATGCTTTTTTCAACCTACCCTGCTCTGTTTCAGATGTTAGACTGTATATAAATACAGCACCATTCAGAGATCAAGTGATGTTGGTGATTAACCATGGCATCACAGTGTGACCCTGTACTGCTTAAACTCAAGCTACCAAATGTTGGATGTATCTACCACTAAAATGAATTAACAGCTAGTTATGACACAGCACTAGGAGCTGCTTGAAAATGTGTTCAGTTTTTCTTCCTCACTGTACACAGAGGCCTAATGGTATTTTACACTGAGATGGGATCTCTGAAGCTCTGTAATGAAGATGGACAGCAGAAAAGCATGCCATTGGTGTATCAGCAGCTCCTCATTAACAGGAAGCAGCCTTATGGCAAAACATAGCCCTAGCTTAACACTAGCAAAATTTTGCCAATTCCACCTTGTTTGTGCACCTCCTTTTCTTGGAAAATCAAGTTCACACCCTGACAACTCAGGGTCTGTAGGGACTCCCTGGCATTCCTTGCAAGAAAAACAACAATTAACACTGGCAGGCAAACTCCATTAAGGGATGGCCGTGTTCTGTCCCTCTTCCTCCCTCTGCTTTGATGAACAATGCTTTTCTAGGCCTGCAGCCACTACATACAGAACTCCCATTCGATGGGCACTGAGGAAATACTCTGGCTTCCATTAAAAACATTAAATTAAGGGGAAAGGTTGTCAGAAGTCTTATTTGCAGCATTTGCTAATTACTGACTTCCACTGACGTCAGAGAGACTGCTGAGGGAAGCACATCCCACAGACTGGCCTGGTGTGGTTATGGAAATCACCTTCCAAATGCAAACTGGAATGGCCTGGCTACAGCGTTGGTCCTTCAAGCCTTCTAACACAGTAGCAGAGCTCTATGGAAATGCAGTTCAAATAAGAAGTCTCTAAATCAAGTAAGCATGTGAGGAAGACAAACGTGTCACCTTACAAATGATGTAAATACTTCATTTTCCAACAAACGCTATATAGATACAATCCATTATTTCTTGTTTGGAGAAATTGAACAGTTTTGGCACATGTAAAAATAGTTAATAAAAAGAACATGTCCAGGAGGAAAAGAAAAGCAGTGCACACCACAGAATTCACCAAAAAATGCGGTTATCATGGCAACATTTCCAAATGCCAATCAGTGCTAGTTGTAATGACATGTTACAGCTGCAGTGCACCTTCCAAACACATTATCTCAAAGAAGCTTGCAGGCATTAATCAACCCTTGTAAGACCCACTGCAAGATAACTTTATAGATGAGGAAGCTGAGGAACAGAAGGTTTAAGCGACTTGCCCAAGGTCAGACAGTGCCGGAGCTGGGAAGAAAAATTCAGCTCCTTCAAATTGCTCTCTCCATTTACAGCAGTCTCTCCCTATTGTTCCCACACTTGTGCAGTCAAATTCTCATTGTTTTTTTTCTGGGAATAAACACAGTTTATCTTTCGCAATCTCAGACCATTAAATTTATAAAATGATTTGGGACTCATCGGTCTATTATGAGCAGTAAATATTTCAATCAAATAACGCACTTGACTGGATGCTTCTCCTCCAGTTTCAGCTGACCTCCCAAGTGATCCTCTCTATCCTTTTCCAAGGAAGGATCAGTAGTGCCAAGGGAAAATCTCTGCTTAAGTGTTTGCTGTTTCGTGCAGATGATGCTCACAGTTCTGTGGGGTGATTGCTTCCAACCCTGTGCTGCACTTCTGCTATTTAAATCATGTGCTACAAAATCACCAGAGACACGACTCTGAACACAGTTTCTCTCCCAGCAAAAGAACAAAGCCTTCAGAAGAAGAAGTCTGTACCTTCGGTTGAAATGCTCCCTGAAGTGACCCAAAGGGACCTGAATGTGGAAGCATGGGTGGCATTCCAGGCATTGCTGGAGGATAGGTTGGAAAGAACTACAAAAGAAAAAGAGATGCTTATGTCACAGGACGAGTTGAACAATAATGGAGGTAGGTGCCAAGCCTGGCACATACAAAAATAGTACTGTGCTGAACAAGTGCCACAGTTGTAATACATGCTAAATTTGCTTTCCAAATTTTTAAGAGCAAAGCCAAAACTTGGAAAATGCATTCATCTGATGA
This sequence comes from Serilophus lunatus, assembly GCA_013399895.1. Lineage (NCBI taxonomy): Eukaryota > Metazoa > Chordata > Aves > Passeriformes > Eurylaimidae > Serilophus > Serilophus lunatus. The sequence goes on along the minus strand of VXBA01000861.1, from coordinate 2,168,064 downwards.
ATTTTCTAGATAGTGCTGAACGAGTGTGCCTTTAAAAATTGTGGACTATTGCAGGAAGCACAGAGCATAATTTGGGGTTTATGTTCACTTTTTGTTAACTTTGCATTTTTCTGCAGTTGCAAACAAATTGATCCTGTTTGAAAATGTGACTTGCTCTAATTTTCAAAGTAAAAAAGAACCACAAGATGCTGCATTGCAATCTAACCACAGGCAACATGCACACCACCTTGTAGTTATGTAGACTGGGATAAATTTTGCTTAGGCCTCTCCTGAGCACATACAGCAGTTTTACAAGTCCCAAAACATGTAGTTTTTGTGCTTTGGAGCAGTGGGGAGCACCAGGAAGAAACCACCAGTCTGACTTACTCCTGTGACCTGAGCAAAACCTTGTGAAAGAGCCATGCACTCCGGGCTGCTGCACTGGGAGAAGCACCAGCTGCAAAGATACTGCAATGACCACTGATTGAGCAATTGCTGCGCATTCCCTGCCATCCCAGGCACAGCGATACAGAGCCACAGCAGCAAAAATGCAGTAGACAGAGATTTAAAAAAAAATAAAAAAAGCCCAAAGAAAACGTTGTACCTTAAAAACATAAAAATCAAGACAGAAAAAGAGCTTTAGGAATGAATGAATCAAAACACTACTCGTCAATTGAAAACAGGCAAAAGAAGAGCAAGCAGAACCATCAACAAAGAAATCAAGTAGAAAGGTGGGCACTCACGTTGGAATGTCGAAAGTAAGGGTTGTCTAATTTGGGAGCGTACTTGTCAAACTGGAAAGAAAAGAGAAAAAAAAGGAAACAGGTGAGTTTGGTTTTGGCAGTAGCAGAGACATTAGCATTTCAACAGAGACAAATCATCATGGCCCATGTGTACAGCATTTAACAGAGCAGAACTGACTGGTTATTCCATACTCGCTCACCGGGGAGCTGAGTGATTTCCCAAAGCTAACAGAGAGAGCAGCCCCTGGGTCACGCTGGGAGCTGCCAAGGCTCACTGCAGTACCCTGTCTCAGGCACTGCATGAAGAGGTTTCTTCACTGAGAAGAGAGCAGTCCTGATACCTGCAGCACAGCGAAACACAGGGAAGTTCAGCTCCTAGTCTAGATCTGGGATCTGCCCCTGGACCACTTAACTAGATCACAGACTAGTGAAGAACATTTTCCATTAGACCCCAACATCTACTGTGGGGCAGCCAATACCAATTCCCATTTTTCTATGTTCCTGTAAGAACCAAAATTATTTGGGAACGGGCTTAACTGCTTTAGATGCACAAATCTCAAGACATTCCCTCTCCCCTGAAAAAGGAAGAGTGTCCCATAGAAGAGGTGATTGTTAACTTTTCTTGTTCCAGCATGGGGTTTTAACACCTCCATGTGTGTAGTCTGTGCCCCATTTGTCCTGTACAATCTTAGCAGCAAAAACAAAACACATACACATTGCATTTCTGAACAGCATGTACATTCTGCTGGGGGAGGAGTGGGGAAGCAGGTAGGGAAGAGAGCTGCAGGACCCCATGAAAAGCTGCTTATTTGGCAAGTCAGATGCTGTTTCACACTCCTCTATGTGCAGGAGAGTAGATTTGTATTTTCATTAATTACAGTTATTACTGGAGCCATGTCCCCTCCAGTGTAAATACCATAAATTACCAAACCCATGCAGCTGTAAATTTCAACACTCTTCTCTGGTGTTGGGATTAGCAGACCTGCTCTAGTGGAATATAAGATGTGAGTGAAATACAACAAAAGAGCCTTGCAAGCTGTTTTTGGTCTGAAGGCTGACATGAACGGGCATGGGCGGGAGGGGAGGGAGCTGTTCACAGGCTCAGGTATCAGTTCTTAAATAACAGGAGACTTCTGAGAAAAGATTCAGCATGGTTTTACATAGACCAAGAAAAGAAGGGAAGGTGTTTACACATGAGTACATCGAGCAAACACCTGGGGCTGGATCTTATGTGGATGATACTGCTTTTGATTGTCTTGCTGCTAAGCAGATTACGACCCAGGAATGTCACTGGGCAGTCAGCAGTGGGAGAGTGAGAAACATTATGCTCCTTCAGTCCTTGGTAGTTCTTCCCAAATGCTGCTTTGGCTGCTGCTCCTGGCATTTGCTGGCCTTAGCAGAACAGGGCTGTTTCTGCATTTTGGACACAGTGTGAAACTGAGAGGGGGAATAAGCTAAATCCTGTGCTTTCCATTTCACAAAGTAATTGCCAGAAATAGGGAAGAGAGTGCATTTTAAAGTACTGACAAAATCCATTTGTAGCAGATCCCTAACAATTTTGTAACAGCTGCAGCAAAGTCCTGTTGTGTTACAAGCAAATTCAATGACAAAGTGCTTATTACACGGCCAGGAGGATCTCTCCCACTAGAATCAGCTACACACAAATTAGTGCTTGTTGATGTAATCAAATAATAAAATGCCAAAATCAATACAGATTAGGAATTAGGAGGAAGAGGGACAATACTCCTATCAGATGAGATGCTGCACTGTGGTAAGAGCTCCAGCTAAGCCAGCACAGTCTGCCTGCACTGAGCAGTTGTGGGGACTGTTTGGGACTGGAAGCCACCCATCTTGTGGTATCCTTGGTGTCTTTTGGTGTGTCACGGCAGCTGGCTCTTGGAAACGAGGAAGAGAAATACACACCAGGACACACAAAAAAGAAACTAAAGGCACTCTGGACTTGTCTCGTGGGTGCTGTATCTGCTCATAGGTAGAATGGGGGACCCAGAGGCTTGATGTGGGGGGCTCTGGATGGAAAGGAGGTCCCTTTGGGAATGCTGTCCTCCAAGTTGGAAGGGCAGGGACAGCACACCTGGCTGAAATGAAGAGGGCTGGGTTTTGTTCAACAAGAGTGGGTTAGGCTTTTTGACCAGAGATGCTCTACTTATCCTCACATTTTGGGCTGGGGTACGCACCATGGGAGGTGCAGAGGGCGGCATGAGCGGCGTCTGGGGCAAGCTGGATGGAAAAGGAGTGAATGTGTGCTGGTGGGTGTGTTGGTGCTGATGCGTGTGTTGGTGCTGGTGAAACTCCGCTCTCAGCAGCGGCACCGGGCCAAGTGAGGCAGCGGCCCGGTCCGAACTCTGAACCAAAAACCGGTTGTTCAGCTCTTGCCTGAGCAGTTCGTGATCTAGAGGAGAGAGAGAGAGAAAAAAAAAAGACACAGAGGCCCGTGGGCCTGTGAGTACCACAAAGACGGAGGAGAAAGAGTCAATATTCACCTGGCATTCCCTGTTTCTGCAGGTCATGCTGTGGTGGTTTTCTACGTGAGGACTCATTGGTGGAGGTAAGAGAGATGCCTGTGACAAAGTACCAATCAGAATCCCCGAATGAGGCTGGCAATACATGATTGGTTGGTTGAATGATATCAACAGGCTGGTATCTAAAGACAAGAGAGAACACCATGAGTCATCACAGCAGAAAACATCATCGGGGGTCCGCAACCTCCGCCCGGCCCCCGCCCACGCCGCCCGCCCCCGCCCCGCTCCGATGGCTCCTCCCTGGTGGCCACGGCACTGAGGTGCCTCTGGGAAACGGACCTCAGAGGTCCAGTCTCACGCCATGGTGGCCAGACCTCCCCTCACCAGCAAGATGCTGGGGAGCACCCTCGAGGCCAACAGCTCGCTTTGAAATGAGTCAGACTGACCTGCTTCCTCTGGAGGTTTTGGAATTCGGATGCCTGAAAATGGATGGTAGGCCTAACGTGTGTGCTATGTGTATATGGCAGGCCCTCTTAAGAGATAAAATTTTGACAAGATCTAAAACGCAATGAGATAACCATGGATTTGGGTGGCTGGAAACTACCCGCTTGGACAGTCGTTCCTCAGCAGGTCCCTGTGCCATCCTCCCTCTCCTCTGCCCCAAGACATGCACACAGTGACCAGAAACATTCATCAGAATAGAGGTCGCCTTTGCAATAGGTGTTTTTCTGAGATTTAAATACCAAGCAGTCCTTTCCTCAATTTCTAACAGGCTGTAATTCTAATTTTTTGTCATTGCCTCCAGGCTTTTCTCCTGTGAGAAAATATGGAGGAGGAATCAGTGGAAAGGGGAGAAACACTGAACTTGCACAAGATCTCATGAATGTTGCAATGACTTCTGAAACAGAATGTTCCACCATATGATGAGGCCTCTTCTCAGCACCTTCCTCTGGAATAACAATTTGCACTGAATGTGTATGTAGTTTAGGGCAGTGGAAGATACCAACACTTTAGAAATGATGTGACTGAAGACAATAAGGACCAAGGTTCACTTCCCCAAAATGTCTGCTAGTATCAATTAAATTCACCTGTGGCTTTGCCTAAGCACTTCAAACAGGGATCAACACTCAATGTTATATAATCTTCTAAGCTAAGAGCAACCTGTGTCACCAGCTGTGGATGACATACACACAGTCTTGACTGACCTACTTGCTTCTGAATTAACATGAATCCACTTCTTTCAGTTTAACACCACTTTCAAACTACAGCTCTGAATATAAATGGGCAAAAGAACACCTGCACTTTAAAGTTTTATTTCATGTTCTGCAGGGATTTCTTTTACTTCAAGTTTTACAGTAACATTAGAAATGTCCAAATCAATCACTTTCTGAAGTGATGTGGTTAAGATCTTTAAAAACAGGCACTCTGATGGGGAACTTCAAGGTCTCTACTGCCACTTAGAAGCCTATATACTATTGAAAGTCACATTTCAAAGTACATTCTGGGTGCCTAAGTCATTTGCTTTTCAGTAATAAATGTACTGCTAAGAGTAGACACTGTGTACTGCTACAACCTTTAAAATAACACAAAAGCAGAAAGTATATATACTTGTGATACTGAAGCTTAAGGCACTGGAGCAAGAGTCTATAATGGGTTCTCTTTGGATTGAGCAAATTAAAAAAAACCCCATAGGCTGAAAGCACTTAGGTCCAAAACCTAACCCCTTTAGAGAATACGAGTATGATTTCATGTGTGTGTGTTTATGCATTTAAATCTGGCATGACTTAAAGAAACTGAATCCTTCTGTTAGCATCAAGATAATCCACTTTTCTGGAGGGAGAGATAAAAGCTAGTTGGCAGTTGTAAGTGCTCTGATATCCAATTTCTTTAAGAGACTTGAAGTCAGACTGATAGATTTGCAGCTGGCTCCAACCCATAGTCCTGTACCACAACTTTGGCCTCTGTCAGGAAAAGAAAAGGCGTGGAGATGTTTGGAGAAGTGGTGTGGCACTCAGAGGAGTAGCTCCTCGTAGTAACAATGGGATGCCAAGGAATAACCCAGTGCTTTGAGAGGCTCTGAGCAATGTCAGGACTAGAACTAAGTTCTTGTGCCTGCCAGTGATGCCTTGTCCATCAGGTCTGTTCACATAATAACACCACCAGGAGCAAAGAGCCTGAGCTGCCCTTTGTATGACCAACCACCACTGCTCTGCATGTGCCCATGAGGAGGGCATGGCACAAAAGGGTCAGTGCCGCTCATGGTGCCCTCACATTCAGAAGAGACACAGATCACTGTTTCCTCTGTTTCAGGGCAGCCTTGGTGCCCTTGAACAGAGGGCAGAAATCCATGCAAGGGTTGCTCCTCAGTTATTTGATTTAGCTATAGGTTTAAAAGAAATGCCACCAGAAGCGCATTCTTGTCTTGCTCTTCAGGGCTGCTCAGCAATATTGTTTGCTTTTAAGAAACTCTTATGTGAATGACAACAGAAGCTCCTGGCTCTGCAGTTCTCTGTATTGATTTTATGATGTGCCACTTTGCAGGCATTTCATATATTGCAGACAAGAGGCATTTCACTGTCTGCAGGGTTAGACGCCCAGACCTTTCCTTCCACTAACTTAGGCTTCTCCTACTTAAATTGCAGGAGAAATCCTTTTAGTAGGAGCAAGACTGTTACTGTTTCCTGGCAAGCTGCTGAATGTGAATAGGTCACTTGATCTTGCACCTCCTGAAGTTAATGGTGAAAACATACTTGCTTTCAGTGTCTGCAATATCACGCTTTTAGCGAGCGCTTTGCTATTTCCTTTTGCAATGCTTTCAAAGCCTCCATCACAGTGGTCCTTTGCCTTAAACAGGGGAAGCAATGAATAGGTCTCCCACAGTGCTGCCAACATCTTCCCAGCCATGCGGTTGAAATTCTAGATGGTGCCAGGGCCCATGAAAGCCGCCAGCTTTGGCCTACGTGGTTCTGCCTCTGGCTAGGAACCCACAGCACTTTTGTCTATCTTCGTTCTGAGAGCTCACTTTGGACTAACTCAGGTTTTTCCTTCACTTAAAGAAGCAGATATAAATAATGAGACATTATTTAGCTCCTGGAAGCAAAAAAGGGGATGGCAAGACCATCAGATTTTTCCACAGCAAATCTGCCCTTTCCTTATTCCTTTAACTGACTTCACAGGAAGCAGACGGTGCGTTTTTTGCAAAATGCTTGTCCTGTTTAATCCCTGCTGAGTTAGTTGTGGAGTCAAATGCCCGATCAAAAGGAGGCCCCAGCAAGTGAAAGTTGCTGGGAAGTCTCCAGCTGCCAGGGTCTTTTCCAGGGACAGCTGTAGGCTAATGGATAAGCTATAAACAGGGCATATAGGGCAGAAATGACAATAGAATGGGGGCCAGGGTGAACAAAGGAAACTTTTTAAAAGGACACAAAGACAGTCAGAGTTGAACAGCAGAACTTGTCAGCTGAGCTGCCTCTGACTCAGACGGAAAGGCCATAGAACCAATGGGCACAGAGGATCCTGCTCTGCCAGCAGGATGTACAGGTGGAAGGATCAGAGTGGGGGATTCAGTCAGACTCAAGTGTTCAGTTAAAACAACTGTCTGGAACAATTAGAAACAGTATTTTCACATCAACAGCTTTCATTAGAGTGGGGAGAGAGAAGGGGAGAATGGCAAATTGTGCATCGGTTCTTTATTAATCTAAAAAATGTCTGATGACTGGAATGCCACATTGGCATTTTTTCTTTTGAAAATTTTTGTTTTGAAGACTTCTTATAGGAAGCTACAGTGCTGTGCCTACAATCTCTTATCTAGTAAAGCACATCCAGGTCTCCTACCTGTTTCGTGAGCACTGTCACAGTTCCAGCACACACTGCCCGTGGAGGGGTCTGTATCACTGTGTTTTACCTGCCCACCATCCAGCCCATCTCTCAACACCCTCCAGTGCATGCACAGCTGATCAGCCCTGGAAGAAGAAGGGAACCTACCCGCAGGGTGCCCTGGTATCACGAGGCTGTTGGTAGGTAACGCTGGTGGAGGTGGCAGCGTGGGTGGGGTGGCGAACATGGCCGGATGGTGCTGGTGTTGGGTCTGCGATCTGAGAGAGAAGTGCGAGGTAGCAAGATTAGAGATGGAGAGGGGCAGAGCCGGGCCGGAGGAATGGTGCGGAGGAATCTGGGGGGAGAGGGGAAGGTGTTTCGGGAGGCTGATGCTTGTTGCACTGCTAGCACTGCTGCTCCGGCTGCAGAGAGAAAAAGATGGGAGGGAGAGGGGGGAGAGAGACAGAGAGAGAAAGGGTATGTTACAATACAAGACTGAAACAGTGCAAAACATACGCTACCAGAAACGCCACCACTATGGAACACTGATCTCCCAAAGCTCGTGGATTTGCTTGTCTTAATGGCAGTGGAGACAGTTAACAAATCTTAATGAACTTCTCCAATGGGGCAGAACGGGCCTTGGGCTCTCTGAGGTGACATCTCCTCTGGCACTACAATTCTCAGAGCTATTTGTGAGATACTGATGAATGCCACAAAGTAGCTTGTTTTTGCACCTTTCTTTAGCCTCTGATGTTCTTGCAGTGGCCATGTGTGTTCTTAGGATCATATGATGCAATGACTGGGATTCCTTTTCCTGCTGCTCTCTGGGTGTGTAGAGCGGCATTGTGAGTGACTCTGGGACCACGTTGTATTTGCTGTGCATGCTGTGCTGTCGTAGTCACACAAGCATGCAAATGCACACCATATTACTAATTTTTCTCATAATAGTTCATATTTTACATCTTCTATTATTATTACTACACTGCAAGCGATCTAAGTTTTGTGGGCTGAAACACACTACACCCAAGTTAACAGTTGTGTAATTCCCACAATACTGATTATTTGTTGCAATCTAAACCTCCAAGAGATCTTGAATAGTTTGAAATATTATTCACCATTTATACTATGGTGGCATTTACAGGGTGAAACTATAACAGAGCTTAAGTATGCAGGATACTATGAAATACACATTAATGGCAGCTCTCTGTATTCATATTCTGACCTTTGTGCAGACAAATGTTATGCTTTAAATCAGTTTTCTCATCTTGTTTAAACAAGCTTAGCTCTTGTTTGGGAGGCAAGGCATGTTTTCTGTACCAGCAAAAAGACTACACAGGCTCCAGTTGACTGATTAAACTCTTTTCTCTAGAAACATTTTATCCATACCATTTTCACCCATCCTACTTACTGGATGGAGGCAATTTAAACAACAGAGCTAATTCTCCTGCTAGATCTGAACATGTTAGACTGAAGCAGAATTCTCAGCCCACACAGGAGCCCTGTTCTAAGGGACACAGGTTTTTCCAATACAGATACCCCTCTTTTGATGCTGGTGAACCAAAAAAACCCGATAGCCATGAACAATCTTACTTCAATAGAAGTACTTCTGAAAATGAAATAAGGGTGTTACTCAAACTCAAACCACCTTAAATTTTTAAGGCCAGAATTAGCTAGCTCACCCAAAACAGTGCAAAATTACACTAGAAACTCCTAGAATGAGTGCATTTATTACATGTTTCAAATGCAGTGATCCACCACTGCTGGAAATTCCAGCCTGTGGAGTCAGCCCACAAAGACCAACATCCAAACATGGACCATCTTGCACAGACAAGTGCTCGTCTCATCTATTTCTCGCCCACCTGAAACAAGCTTTTAGCCCAGCAGCAGCATAAGGATGACACAAGTATCTCCCTCCTCCTACCTGATATTATTGAGTCCGTTGTGGGCCACCTGGTGATGCACTTGGTAGTTGAGAGGCGGAGGGATGTGACTCGGAGGCTGGCTCCGAAGGTCAGGAATTAACTGAGGCTGCGACTGCGGCCGAGGTTGAGGTTGTGACTGTGGCCGAGGCTGCGGCTGAGGCGTGAGCCTTGGTGGTGCTGGTGCTGAAATCACTGGCTCCTTCTTCAGCAGTGGGCTTGCTCTGGCACTTGAAGTGGGTGCTGAGGAAGTAGAAGTCACAACGGCAGCTACTGGCTGGGGGCTGGGGATAGGCAGGGCGAAGGGCACGTCGGTGCTCAGTTCCCGGCTCCGCTCTAGCCCAGACACCTTTGGGACATTGGCTGCTTTCGCTTCTGGCTTGTCATTCAAGGTGGGACCTTATGGAGAAATGAGAAAAAGAAAAAAGTGCATGCTTGAAAGGTTTGCATTTCTTTCCCTGCTTGGTAGAACATGTGCCTGGGAAAAAACAAGTCATGTTTGAGCTCGTGGGAGCGTCGTGGGAGCACTGCTGCTACAAGATGGATGTGTGTTTGTGTCTGTCCTTCCGCTGTCCTTGACTGGCCACTCTACAGTACTTCTAGCATGTGTGTCAGAGACTTAGCTGTCATTAAATGAATGCATGCTACAGAGAACATAAAGCTTTGTGACTTCTTCAGAGTCCCAAGGTTATGTAGGGTAGGAGTGTGAACATGACTCAAGTTACTGCTACAGTATTTCCTGCTCAATGTAACTTTTAAGGCTATAATGAACTCATGAACACAAGCTTGATCATTATGACATTTCATTTTCCCAATGCTCTTTCAAGGTAACCCACACTGCATTTAGACTCAACTCCAGCTACAATGCACCGTGACCCACACACTAATCATTAATGACAGCCCCACCTGTCTTCTAGGAAGGAGGCTACCTGAGATCTCTGTGTAGCAAAGGATGGGAGAGCCCTGCAGCAAAGCTGTGATGCTGCCGGTCCCTGGCCACACACTTGTGAGGAAGAACAGAACAGAAAAGGCTGGAAAAATCCAGTTGGAAGTTGAGTGAAGACCCAAGTGTAGACCTGCTTACTCTATTGCACACATCTGTATGCACGGCATGCCAATACTATCAGAAATGCTGCGACCTTGCAAAATGCACCTACAGCGAGAATTCCATATGAAATTACTCCTTCTCTGAAGCCAAATACCGCTGCTTTTCATAGTTAAACAGAGCAGCCCAAAGGGTTAAAAAAGCTGGAAAGGAAAAAGGGAGCAGAGATTGAAAAGACCAACAAGAAAGCAATTTAACTCTTACTGTAACTCCCTTTTTGACCTAATCTGTGCATTCTTGAGTGTCCATACACCCACAATCACAAGAAAAGCTCCTCATGGGTTACGAGAACAAATGTTGCTATGTTTCACACAACGCCCCTGTGCACACAGCACTCCTGATGTGACTTTCAGGATACATACTTTTGTTATCCACCAAAACGTGCTGGGGACTGTTTGCATTCTGCTGGCTTGCAGACATGCAAGAGATGCTACCTACACCCATTAACATGCTCCCAACACCCTCACAAACAAATTCCACCTTTGAAATTTTCCTGTCGCATCAAAGGACTGAGCCAGTTCCTGATGTAGGAGGGTGTGGAAATAACACACAACACACACCATGAGTTAATTCTGGCCATGCAGATGCTCTGACCAGGCATTTGTGAACCAGCCTATGCAAGGCCAGAGCCCTCACTGCTGTTTCAACGACTTGAGCACCCTCATGCCAGTGTTAAATGAGAGGACAGTGATGAATCAGAGCCTGCAGCACACCAGCTCATGTTCTCTACCCAAAATGCCCACGTGGTGATGGCATCTCCTTCCCCGAGATAAAAGGCAGCTTCCCACACTGCTTCTGGCTCTGCTTGCACTCTTACCACCGCACCATTTCCTTCAGCCATCAATCAATCAAGTCATCATTACAAATGTATAAATTCAGAATGTGAAGAGGACAAACGGAAACATATGAACTGTATTTATCAGTTGAAAATGTCTAAGCTCTTGTGGCCTCAAACCCACAAGTAACAGGAACAGAAGCCTTTCCAAACACCAGTGTTTTGATTGGCAAAAAATACTGTCAACCATGTATTTTCCAGCACCTTATACATCTTTGTACATTTGACACAATGTCTGGAGGTCCTAAATTATTCTCTACAACAAATATAAGGCTAACTCTCATTTCAGTGAATTTATTTTTCAAATACAAGTTCATGCATCACAGATACTCTGGTTGTGAGATGTAACTAAACTTGGTTCCAATTCTACTTAGAATTTATTTCTAAAATCAAATTTTCATCGCTTTTGTGCACCATTACATTTTATAATGCCACCTATGTTTGTAAATTTTCCTCAGATTTTATTAGTAACAATTGAAAAAATGACATTGCCTAGTCAAGCCAGGGCTCCCCACACTGCATTTTGGAGGAAGTGTGTTCACAGCTGTAGATCCCACTGTTTTTCAGGAGCTACCCATTAAAAGCAATTGGGTTTCATTCCTGAGTATAGGTTTCCTCAGAGCCCATTAGCTCTTTCCACCCAACAGGCCTCCTCCTACAGAGTTAAACTTCATATTGTGTAATTATAGGCAATGTAGACTAATAGTGTATATTCAAAACACACTGGCACCACAAAAGTTAGTTGAGTAAAAAGTCAATTAGATCCCAAACAAATCAATAAAGTCCCACATTAAAAGCAGCTGTTTGACCAGTTTTATGTACAACTATTGATTCCCTGTGGTTTCAGCATTAGTTCTCATTTGCAATTTTCTCAAAGCAAAAGCTCAGGCTCCCTTGCTGCCTGAATTGACCAGCCAGCCTGGTTGTGTTAGTTAGAACTAGGGGTACATGACTAATTTCTGCCGCCAACTTCCATCTCTGAGGCTGCAGTACTGCAATGTTTTTGTGTTTCATTCTCGACAGCAATGAAAATACCCACATGCCTGTTTACCCCCTTCCTTGGAAAAGCTGCAGGCATGAGTTTATCTTCCCTCCTTCTGGAGCCATGTTGCACAAAAGCAGAAGCACCGAGACAGGAAAGATAAGGTGTGAATTCATGGACAACAGTGGGTAAACCTGTGAGACAGCAGAATCCCAAACCATCACAAAGGAATGGGCAGTCTCGTGTTGTTGTGACTTTGCCATTTCTTCTTCTGATGGCTGCAATGCACACACAAAAGTCTCTGAGCTATCTTTCCTGAAATCCCTCAGAAAGTTAATCTTAATGATTTTCATGAGAGATGTTGCCCTTTCAGGTCAGGATCTCAAACTCTGTAGTTTCTTTGTAAGATGCTTGAATATCCCTCCTAAGGGAACTACACTCTTGTGTGCCCAAGCTCTGGCCAGCCTGACTGCTGGTCACATATGGAAATGTCCCAAGGAAAGGAACCAAATATTCCTTTTTGTGCAAGCTGGAACATGTTCCAATGAGATCCTTTCAGAAATTTCTGTTCTTGGGCTCCTAATCTAGCTCTTCTGAGCAGACAGACCCACAGAGCTGAGCACAACTGCCCTAACAAAAGCACAGACCCACCTGACCACACCACAGTGTTCTAGAGGCAAAAATGTGTTTATTTTTACCAAGTCCTAGAGTAATTTTCATGCTTAATGATAACAGGCTGAGCCAATTTGCCTAAGACTTGACAGTCGGCTTCAATAACTCAACCTTAATTAAACCTGAACGCATGTCAGTTCAGCTTGTCCCTTCACAGGAAATCTGACATTTGTAATGATTCATGTTTCAGCCATGCTAAGGGAAGGCTGGATCACATCTGCCATTCTCCACCATGCAGAGCGCTACCCCTTTTCAGCATGCCAAGTTTTGTTTATTTTCTAACCAAGCACTTTGGACTTCTTCCATTGAGAGGTTTTCTTAAATGAACACACAGTGAAACATGTCTTGGTCTTGGGGATGAATGATGATTGAGTGTGGGAGACAGGGAATAAAGGGCTGAAACTGCTCTAACAAGAAAAATATCAACAATCTGGGATTAGTAATTCTTGCCTCCTTCATCAACTAATTTGTTCTTTGTAGTGTTGCAAACTGTTAACCTTTCCATGTCTTGGGCTACATCCCATTCCAACTTAAGCAGGTAAAGATGAAAACTTAACAATTTTTCAAGGTACAGAGAGCTATAGGTACTGCTGGTGTAAATCTGCAGAAACCAGAGGTGAAGTTTAAGGGAAACCTCTAAGTCAACTACAGTTTAAATTGCTGTATGAAGTGGGTTTCAGAAGGAGTTACCTGAACTTGAAAGACCATCAGCCAAGATCCCATGTGAAACTTCCTTGAATTCAAAATCTGTGATTGGAATAACCGTGCACTGCCCATCCCCAGGGCTGCCCAGGGTGACATGTCTGCCAGTGTGTAACTACATGGTATTGCAGGCTAAACACAATACAGAAAGTCCAAGACACAAATTAAACCTTTCTGTTACAGGAATTTGCTTTCAAGCTGATTAAGAGTAGCTCAAGTGCAAGGGATTAAACATGTAAAGGCTGCTTTGAGAACTCCAATAAGCAGTTACTGTGTTATACAAACAGTACTTAGGGCAACAGCAGTTCCAGCCCTGCCTCTTGCTCTTTGCAAGCTGCTGGTTGCTGCTGAAAGGGGACTGTCAACACACGTACAATGTGATTGGAAATAATCTAATCTTGCTTGCAAGCCTTTCCTTTGTCTCCTGAAAAAAAGGAAAGTGGAGTCCCCACGCCGTCTTTCTGCAGTCTCCCTGCAGTCTGCCTCGTTGCATTCAAACAGCAAGGGTGATGGGGTGATGTGAGAAAGAAATTCCTCTCCTACATCCATCAATGACATCTTTACCAATGGCAATTTCCCAAGAAACACAACAACCACCATCTGTAGCCCATCTATCTGCCCTGTACACATCCTTGAAAACAGACATAGGCCAGGCTGGCAATGATGAACCCTGCTCCATATTACAATTCCAGCAAGAAATGCTGCAAAAGCATCACCACAGGAATTATATGTGACAAGAAGCTGAGTATTTCAGAGTGGGTTGATGAGTCCCACAGTAGATTTTGGAATAGTCAGCAAGGGGAACAAGTAAAGAAGAGCATGACTTTACAACAGCAGGTCAAACAGAGAAGTTTCTAAATGAGTGTATTCAGTGAACATCAGTAAACATTTAGTGTTTTATGTTGAACTTTCAGACTGCTGCATAATGTATTGTGGATATGCAACATAGCATAAGCACAAGATTACACTGGCAGCGATAACACTGACACTGGTAGAGTGTTTACAAGTGAAAATCAATATTTAAGGGCTAATTCTTTATCCCTAGCTGCATTTGCTTTTATATAGATGGCCTTTACATTGCATTTTAGGAAGGTAGCACTACTTAAGACATTAAATGATTAGACTGGTTTGCAAAGGTAAGGCAAGCAGATAAGTAAGGTAAGTACAGCACGGAAGCTCCCCAAGATATGGGGAACAGAATTCCTCCACCTATTTTAATGCAAATCAGCTCAAGATAAGAAATAAAGATTTAGGACTTGCACATAAAACTACTGTCTGGAAGGGTTCACAGTGTGTAAAGTGAATGATTTTTAACACTGAGAAACAAAGGCCAAGTTTCCACTGTGACAGCACTACTACATATGTTAGGCTGCATCAAAACAATGTTCTCCAGGGACATGGGCTCCTCTGAACATCACAGGCTTCTGGTGGATTTTCCACAAATAACTACAATGTTTTCTCACAGAGGAAAGAAAGCCAAATGTGAGCACAAACCCTCACACCTGGCTCTGAGCCTGTACTGTCGAGCTGGTCTTTGTTCCCAGCACTGCTCCCCCAGCCCACTCCCAAGACCCAGTGCTGCCACGTCTTCCAGTGAGAAGCTCCTTCTCAAGCTTGGTCTGGATTCGGCCCCTATCACTCAGTTCATTTGTACAGAGCTGTCTGTCAAGTCACATCGCTTTGCTGCAATCTGAAACACCCTCCGAACAGCTGCCACTATCAATTACTCTCCCAGACAGCCCTGACTATCAGGAAGAGAACTGGAGCGAGCACTTGCCAGTTTTAATAAACTGTGTTGCCCAAGTCATTTAACCTGCTAGATTGCTGTATGCTGGGGCTGTAACAAGCCTTCAGCTTTTCAACCCAGAAGAAAGCAACAGTGGCAAAAAGCTGTCAGCTTGGTCCTCAGAATTAACTTCCAAGGGTGTCTTCCCCCACTCTCCCTTCCGAAGTGCCCAAGTTTAAAAGTGAAATATCTTCAAGTCATTTTCTTAATGTCATGACATGGAAAGCAGCTCGCATTTTTAACAGAGCCAGCAGCTCCCAAGAGTGAAGGGCTGACATGCTCCACAATTTTCATGTTAGGAGCACACCTGAGCAGAGAGAGCTCCTCTCTCCTCTTAGACCCACGGGGACAAGTCCCAGGGGCACTCCCCAGTGCTGGCTCTGGCCATGTATCTGTCACCACCCCCCAGCAATGCTGGTGCAGCCAAAGGCTTCAAGACGCCCAACCACCTTGAGGGCTTTGCACTCCCCACTCTCAGTACGGTTACGGTTTCTTCCCCAATCAAAAACTCAACCGTGGCAAATTGACATTTATTTGGATTCTTTTAGGACCCATATGAAAGATTTTCTAAAGAAACATTTATTTGAAATAAAAACAATTCCATCCAGATCAGTGTGTTCAGTTTGTGGCTCACATATATACCAAGATGTCTGTAAATGTTAATCAAAAAGAAAAGGTCTACCATCATCAGGATTAAATTGACACAGGAATATGCACATTCACCAGAAAACTTACTGGACTCTGCAAATCAAAAAGAAGGTTCAAATCCACTATGCTAAATGTTATACTCAGCCAGCTCTGAAGGTAAGAGCCTTTGTTGTGAAAGCTTGCAGCACAGAAAGGTTTCACCCCCTCCCCCAGAAAATGAGAGCAACAGCATTAAGACCTATGGACTTGACGCTGATTTGCTGCTTTATGGCTTTTAACGAGATGTTACATTCCTAGAGATTTGGGAGCTTTCCATGCTCTATGGAGGCATGTTAGTTATAAGCATGCATGATGACACACCAAAGCTGCAGGAGCTGAATGAAAATGGGTGCCAAACACAAGGATTGGGGCCACAGCATAAAGAAGAAGGATCGCCATTCAAATCCTCCCAAAGTAAGTCACACTGCATTTTTCTAGCAATGCTGCTTCTGGCAACGTCTCAATGCAAAGCTGAAACTGGATTTGTAGCTATAAAGCACCTACTGTGGATGCTGGCATTGTAATGAGATTGAAAGTTTCATACAGGCTTTTTAATCTAGGGCTATAATGGTGGATCAAATGGGTTAAATCTCTTCAGTACAGCTCCTAAGCAGATGCTGAATGCCTACAAACCAGTGACATAGGAGCCACTCTATTTCCCTGGCCAGAAAACATTACTAAAGCTTCTTGTAGTTACTTAGTAAAGGTGTGTTTGTCTTGTTTTGTTCTGTTTTATTTTATATGTGATGGCATATTGTGCACTTAATCTGAGTGTCAGACGTGAAACAAGGTAAGTAAGTTATTTAGAAAGACATTCCC
Source organism: Serilophus lunatus (assembly GCA_013399895.1). Lineage (NCBI taxonomy): Eukaryota > Metazoa > Chordata > Aves > Passeriformes > Eurylaimidae > Serilophus > Serilophus lunatus. Next base: position 2,151,542 of record VXBA01000861.1, on the reverse strand, counting down.
CCCAACATGAAAGCAAGCAAGTATGCAGCCTCAGCGACAGATGGAAGCTTTTAGACAGACAGGACTGCTACATACCAAGGAATCTTATGATTTTAATTAGGCAAACAAGGGCAAATAATAAACCATCAACTACTACATTACAGGAGAAAATGTACTACTTTTGCTGTTTGAAATCCATATTGATTCCCATCTAGCCTGCGAGTGAGTTATTAATCACTCCAATTAAATCATGAACACAGGTCTTTACGCTGAAATTGAACTCCCAACAATAGATCGATAACTCAAACCACCAAGAGCAATTACTGCTCAGCATAATAGAGCAGCCTGTTACAGAGAGCTCCATGTAGACCACAATTCTCTCTGTCATATCCTTCACAGGCAGTGCAAACAAACTGAGAAAAGAAAGATTTTATAACTATTATTTTCAAAATAAACAGACATCTGCTTAGAGTTACCTAATCTCCCTCACATCACAGAGGCAGATCTGCCAAGGTCACACTGGAGACATGATTACATTTTTTCACAATTTGTTATTCTAGCAAAGCCCTGATAAGATTGAACTATTGAAGTTCACACTCTGGTTTAATTTCAAGAGGTTAAATGCCAAATCCTTTTCTTATTGCTACAAGGAAGGGATCTGCCAGGCTGCATAATACCCTGTGTGGGCTAAGACAACAATTTTGTTTCATCTGCACAGTCTTATGAAGGTTTTGGTATTTTTTTAAAAATGACATCAGAGATCTCCAAACTCCCAGAGAATGATTTAAAGTAAAATAAGAAAGTGAGACTGTTCCAGAGGAGCGTGAATGACCTTTCAGATCTTCCAGCCTGGAGAAGTTAAGTCAACGTCTGGCTGAGAAAGCACACTTGCTAACCAAAACCAGGAAAAGGCAAGAAAGAACATTCTGAAACACCAGATCATCTCTGCTGGGAACAGATGATTGCCCTAACCAGCCAAGCATATGCAGGGTCACATAAATTCCCATCTCTGCCTTGGAAGACAACTGATTCTTGTTGNCTATAAACAAATTAGCAGCAAATCTGCTGCACCTAAACAAAGCATCGAGAGAGAGAGAGAGAGAGAGAGAGAGAGAGAGAGAGAGAGACCATGCACACCAGGCTCTTGAGTGCCCTTTAACTCCCTGTCCCTTCCAGGTGAGAGCTGCTTTTCTGCACATATCCTCGCTTTGATAGGCTGGCTCCTTCGAGCAGGCCCCTGAACCCAATCCATCATCCTTCATTAGGGGAGCTATTGGCAGCCAATTAAGAGGTGATGGACCCACATCCCGAAGCTAATCGAGTTCATGCCTTACCCTTCAGCCTACAGGCACTGGGTCCTGTCTACGAAGGGTGTCACATTACTGCTGCCTCCTCCTCGTCCTTCACTGTTGGATATGTTGAAACAGCCTTGGGCAGGGCTCAGCACATACCGAAAAATGACGCTGGATGAGGCCATGCAAGAACAGAAGCAGGTAGATGGGCAGCACTGCTGCTCAGGTCTCACCACAGCTTCTCACCACCAGACATACAGGTAGCTTTCACAAAAGGGAGGCAGGGAGATTATCTATTCCCTGCTTCGGCAGGGGCAAAAAGTGACGAATTAAGAGTTTTCTTCCTCCCTAGAAGTCAGAGATTGTAACTGGAGACTGAAAGATCAAATCCTGTTGTGATCTCCTGTCTGGAATATGTAAACTACATCAGCTCAAAATTTGACACCCTACATGTCTCCTGGAAGAGACCTTGTCTCTGGTCTCTTGATGACCACATGCATTAAATTCTGTGCTCCTGGTTGGCTTTCTAAACATTCTTACTGGAAACACAGAAGCGCATGAGACCCTTTAACATACATTCAAATTCATCCCCTGGACAGACACATATGGATTCAAACTGGCTTTTTTGGGGCAGAGGGCAACCCTGTGGAAAACAACATTTTAAAGGGAAAAAAACCACTTTCATTTTCATCCCTTCCTAAGTCTATAGATAAGGATACGAAGAATCACATCTCTGCACTTAAATCAACGAGTGAGCACTACTTGGAGCAGAGAATTGCTTTAACAGTGTGTGGGACCCCTTTCTCCAGAACTCAAAGGCTGAGCTGCTCATGTTCTGTTAGGCCCCAACTGACACCATTCAAAAACACTAAGGCTTCAGTGTTGTGAAACAAGGGGGTTTGGATGTGCTTGAAACCAGCTGTGACAGACCTGGTGCTGTCAGTTCCAGCTGTAAAGAACGAAAGGCCATCAGACTTCAGCTCACGTTAGGCAAGAGTGAAGAACATTTCAACCAAAGGCCACTACAGGTTCTGCTAAAGGCAGATCTTGTTTCATGGAAATATGGTGTCACCAATCTGGCTGTGCAGCCCAGGAAACCAGCAAACATCTTCTACAGGACCTGGCAGGAGGGGATATGCAGGGAACATACTGCAGAGCCAACCTGTGGCTCTGGCATAGAGGACTGAAGATGCCATGGAAGAAAATTCACCTGTAGATCTGTGATAAAGCTAAAGAACCACAAAATCTGCCTATTCCCCACATACTTTGTGCCTACTAGACCCTCTGTTTTGAGCACATTGTACTTTGTCTAGGAGGGTGTGTGCTAAATTCTGACATTGAAATTTTCAGGGATAGAAAAGATAGTGGCAATAATTTCTAATGGATTTCAGTCTGCACTGGTCCTTGCTAGATGTCAGACTGCAGAAGACCTACTGTGTGCAACGTCTGCAATCAGTGTGTTATGTGCCAAAGCTGCTTTTCTGGCCCATGGAAGTCATAACTGAAAGACACAAAAGGGTGGCAAATAGATCTGTTTGGAAATGGTCTCAGTAACACGACTAAGGTCCACACCTGATCTCATGGCTGGAGCTGTAAGAATGTAAAGGTCTGCTGCAACGTGACATAGTTCTCTACTAAACAGGAACTGAAAGGAATGACTGACCACGTACAAATTAGCAAAATCCCATCTTGTTTATTTGTTACATCCAGCCCTCACAGTTCAGTAACTGCTGTCACATTAGTGCTAATATGCTTATAATTTGTGAAAACAACACTTGAGATTGAGCGCTTGTCAAGTGGGGCCATGGCTTTCCAACCAGCAGCTCTTCATACCTTGCAGTGCCCCACTGCCCTTCTTCCACATTCCCAGATGCAAGAAGGCACATTCCAGTCAGATCCCTCCCCTGAATTTAGTAGCAGCACATTACTACTCTAAACCAACACATTTAGCTGTTACCAAACTGCCTCCATTTTGCTGGCAGTTGTGCAGTAGCACCTCTTTCTACTAACTCATATGACAATCTAGAGTCAAATAAAGACAAACTGCAAGAATTTTCCTGAAAACTCAGGAGCAATAAGGTCTCATACCTCACATCTCTTTGTACGGTCAAAATCCAGCTCCAGAGCTGCTGGAATGGCATTTTAAGAAAAAATTGAGATACTGAAATTAACAGACTGAATACATTCAACAACATTTCCAGTTGCATCATGGATAATTAAAATATTTAAGGGACAAGCTGCAAGATGTTAATCAGGGAACATTTACTTGAATGGTGTGTGCCCTTTGGATTTGGTCCCTATGGCAACCAAAGATTCACTCCAAAAGGATGCGCTGGAAGAAGCATGTCAGGAGCTGCCTCAACATTTTAATTCAGTGAGTGAGCAATGAATAAATACAGCTACTGACAGCACAGCACAGGCAAAAAAGGTTCATAAACAGCATCAGGAAGTCACAGATGGCCTTTTGCTTTTTAAGACTGAAAAAGTTCACTCTTCCTTTAAACACACCCACTATAAAGATCAAGAAAACTGGACTGCGTTGCACATGAATTCCACGTATTAGCTACTCGTAACAGAAGTTCAACAAGACCAGAGCTTTTCTTCACTTCAGTTCTCAATCCTCGATTTTTTGTGACTGTGTTTCCACTGTCCATACTGGGAGACATTGCATCTTCAGAAAAATCTCTTCTGTCTCACCTGGTTCAACAGTCCACACTCTGAGAATACAACAATGTGTGAATGATGGCTTTGTAGGATGCTCAACAAAAAAAAAAAAGAAGGATGATTGGATTTTCTTCTCAACAGGAAGAATGGTTTGGTATGGGATAAGGAAACGAAAAGAACACTTCATTGCACTGCAGAAGGCAAACTCCTTCAGCATGATCTCAGTGTGTGAAGTGCAGCTGCAAAGCTCCTTCCAGCTTTCTCCTTTGATGAAGTGTGAATTCTTCAATGGGCAGTAGAAATTTTGGAAATACTTTAGTGATGGATATGCTGGAGGATAATGTGCAATCTGGCAACTAATAAGACCTAACAGAGGAACACTGTCATGCATTGTGATGGAATCACACCCTATTAATGGAAAGGTACTCTTCAATCTCTTCTTGTGTGAGGCTTCATGGCTGTGGAAAAAAGCCTTGTAAGGCTGGAGAGTGCAAGGCTGCACAGATTGCTGCGATGCCAGCCGGGACGTGCAAAAAGTCTGAAACAGCAACTCAGGAGTTGCAAACCCAAATGCCTGCTCTACACTCCTCTTCCCACTGACTCCCTGGGGTCCCTTTACATCCACTGCAGTGGTTCTGGAATGATCATCAGGCATAAGCACAACAGTTTCCTCAAGGCTGCTGGATGGAATCTGCTGAAGGTTGTCAAGGCCATGGAAGACCCTTGTGAGTCTCACACCCATGAGACTACTCACTGTAGTGAGGGACAGCCACTCAAGAAAGTATTCTCTGCCGTACTGACTGATGTGTTTGACTTTCTTGGTGCCAGGGCTTCACAAGGAGCTCCAGCAGCACACGGCTCTCTGCCCTCTCCCACTTCCCAGGCAAAGCCACAATTCTCACAATTCCCACGTTACTCTCTGAGCTGGAATTGAACAGGCACTGTCACAGAACTAACCTTCATCTTGGGCAACAAACAAGTACAGGCTTAGACAGAAATGGTCTCATACGAAACTGCTGTACACTTTTATTTCAGTATTGGGTGAAAGAAAAGAGACAAGTATATGGGTTTAGCCTGCAGGTACTTTTCTAAGACAGTAATTGCTGCATAATTCATATTCTTGTTTTCACATGTTTGCCATGTGTACCAACAATTCCACTGAATTCACTCTTAAGTTTTTCCTTCAAGTCCTTTCCATGTCATAGTTTTTCCAAACTGCAGAAAGACAAACAAGACAAAGTCCAGCACTAAGCAGCAACTCAGGTTTGGCAAATTCCTGTAGTCCCAGATTCTTGCACGTTAGGAGAGGAAAGAGGGGGTCCAACCTAATTCTTGAGAGTTTCCACTCCCCATTAGCACAGCAGACAACATCTTTCATTCATTAGATCTGTATTTCTCTGCAAGCAGTTCTCTGTGAAGACAGAATTGAGTCTTTGTATGACTACCCAAAGCCACCTGCTCCCCATCAACTCCAGATCCCACAGGCTGGAGGAGTGCTGCCCTCTACACGAGGGAAGGCTCAGAAATAATAAGTATTTGCAACCGATAGGAAATCTCAGCACAGTAAGAAGCAATTTATAGCTTCTGCAATGAAGAGGCGCATGGAGAAGTGGTAGTGATGATGCAGGTCCTCAACTCAGCCCCTCAGCAATGGTTTGAGGCACCTTTGCTCACTAAACTAACTGGAAATTACATCCTAGATCCTTGTAGGGGAGGAGAAATGCATTTGTTCTAAAGGACCCCAAATGGTTAATCAATGCAACAATTGCAAATGAAACGCCTCATCTCTCAAGGGGGAGAATCCAACTTCTGGTGTCACTGGTTCTGAGGACACAATATGGTTTTGTTTTTGAGGACAACACTTGAAATTGCCAGCCATTAGTTTCAGGGAACCACCTCCTCCCACATTAACATATTCATTTGCAAAATCTATCACATATGTTGCGTGCAAACTGGCAAAGAGTTGATTCAGCTCTGACAGCACGAGAGCCTCTAGCCCAAATATCTGAAAATAATAAAATCCACACCATCCTCCTGATTCCTCACCCTAACAGTGAAATGACCTATATTTGCTTTGCACTGTCAGTAGCAGGAAACCTACACAGACACGTAACCACAAATACACACAAAATGAAGAGGCATCAATTTCTAACATGTCTCCATTTTAGCTTCCTCCCCCTGGCTTGAAGTAAGGATGCTAATCTTTAATCTAGCGATCTGTATCTGCTAATTTTCTGCTGTAACAAGGAGGGAAATGGCAAATCCTGGTTACCCCTTAGATGCAACTGTAATGAGGATCTTAGATGAAGCTGGAAGACCAATGGTTCTTATACCAGAGTGACACAGGACCGGGACACTTCATCGTGGAAGAGAGCAAACCTGGCTGGCTGGGTTGCCTCAGGGCATCCTCATGCCTCTGCCCAGCCTTCTTACCTTCTTGGCCATATTCATTTTGGTTTTCTTGGGTACCTATCCAAATGGCAGTAGCATCTCTTCATCTTACAGAGGCATGTGCTTGCTCCCAGAAGACAGGAAACAGTAGCACTCTTCCATTCTGGGGTTGTGGAACTCACAGTGGGATAATTATCACAAGAAAAACAAATGCAATAACATTTGTGTTACAGATTATGCTCATGGCTAATGGTGATGACTGGGCTATCATACACTACCTTATGGTCAATCTACAAACAGAAATTAGGCAGGAGGGACAGAGCACCCATTATTTTTTATATAGAAATGGGAAGCAAGGAAAATTATGGAATAACCTCTTGCTCACAGTAGGTGTTGCTGTGTTTTTAAAAGAGTTCTCCCCATCCTTTTGTTTTGCAGGCAGGCTAGCTCTGAGCTGGGCTGTTCCCACAGAGCTCTCAGCCTGCCAGAAGCCTGGAGTACCTGCTCTGAATTAGGATGTTTCTTCCCATTAATTTGTTAAAACCAAAGCCAGATTCCCATTATCCTAGGTGCTGCATGTTTCTGGAAAATCCTGGTCTCTTTTAAGACCAAACACAACCAAGAGTGACAGGAAGGAAGAAAGAATGCTCCCCCTCATGAGAGGAGGAAAAAGGCATCGAGGGAGCAGTCAGCCTCTCTTATGCCATACCACATCTCTGGGGACTAAGCTTTGCTGCATCCACAAGATAAATCCACCTTCTCTCCCCGTTCCCACAGCAGCACAGAACAACTCCCCAGTTACCAGTGCTGGATGCCAGTAAAGGTCTCCCTTTTCTTCCTTGTGAAAGGCATTTCCCTCCCCTTCATTTTATAAATTACCAGAACAGACATTTAAATGTTCATGAGTAATCTGAACAGAGTATTCATGCCTTGGGCATTTTCATGCTCTACAAGGAGAGAAACAAAAGGGCCTCATTTAATACCTCCCTACAGCATTCCCTGCTCCTGCTCTTCCCTCGTGAATCTCCAAAGGCAAACTCTCAGTGGTTCAAGGTTCCTGCAATACCCCATCCCTCCCTTCTTGCTTTTTAAGATGAGCTTCTAAAGCAAACCTCACTGGCTGGAACAGGTGGTATGAATCCTTCAAAGGAGAGAAAAATCATTTGTAACTCACAAAAAGAGGAGGAAAGTCTGATTCCCCTGGTTTTATTAAGCACCCACGGGAGTCATTCGGATAGCAGGCACATCTGCTGCTTGTGTGCTTTGGTGGCCCCCATGGCACTCCAGCTCAGGAGCTGCAGGACAGGGAGGATGAACAGCCTTCCTGTACGTGCACTCACTGCCTCCCTGGATGCCAAGGAGCAGGGTGGCTCTATCTGCTTTATGCTGGATTTTAGGAGCACTGTATCAGTTCCACAGCCTGACTGGCCAAACTAAGGGCTGATCCTGTGGTCTTTCCTGGATTTTGAGATCTAGCTTTATAAAACCAGCAAAAGCCTCTATACTTTCCAATATAAAGAAACCAAACACTGTTTGAACAAAGTTTTGTGCTAGATCAAAAAGCCAGACCTGCAAAACTGCCACTGGGGCTTTGCTTTTATTCTTAAGCAAAACTCTCCCTTACGGAAACTTTCTGATCTGCTGCCTCAGAGAGAAATATCACAATACACTAAGATGAACAATATACCTTAACCTCTTGCCTTATACTAGACAGGTAAGGAAGTCTGACTTGGGAAGGAACCCCAGGGTATGGTTGGCAAAGGCTGGGCTTGCTGTGTGGTGCTTGGAGACAGCAGTTCTCTCGGAAAGAACTGCAGCCCTGGGACAGCAGCATGCTCTCCACCTCCCCTCTCCAGCCGTGCCATCCACCTTTCTTCTTCCCTTATTGTCAAAACTGATGAGGGGAGAGGCGACAAGCTTGAAAGGCATGGCCAAGGCTCAAGAACGAGAATTCAAAGCACCCCTGCTGCGCTGCAAAGTGCTGTTATGGCTGCTCCCTGTGTGCAAGGTATTAGGATATGGTCTCCAATCCAGCTACAAGCAAAGGAGGCAGAGGAATAGATGTGATTTCTGCAGAGACCTCAGGTACTGCTCCATTCCTGTATTTGCCAGCAAGCACAAGGTACAGAGACATCCACGACCAGGAGCAAACGCTGGAATCCAGGTTTATCTGGATGTGATCTAAGGAATGCTTTGCTATGATGTGGCCAATGCAGTTGTTTATTCAAGAGTTAGAAGGAAGGGATATTTCTTCCTATGGAGGAGGATCAGGAAATTAAACCTGGACTTGACTCAGATCTTCATCCTTTCTTATATGGGTTTCTCTCCACAAAGAGGGGGTAGCAGTGGGCTTGAATATTCTCTAAATATAATTTCCCTTTCCTCCACAAGACATTTATAGAGAAAAAGGTCTGAAGTCCCTGCAGCCTTATACAGATATCCACATTCTGAAGCTCTGGGTTTCTCCTCATTTTGCCTGTTCAAAACCTGTACTGAAATCATGTCAACATGCATGTATCCACTCCACCCCACCCAGGCACAGCAGCTGGTCATGTCTGCATGTATGTTTGGTGACATACTATCACTGAATAGCTTTTCAGCAGCCAGTCCCACAGCCTACAAAACCTGAAGCACGCCTTTACGGGGTCTGGAACACCACTGCAGTATTCACATCTCTTCCAAAGAACCACAGAAACATTTATCACTGTATGGTCACGGTCTACTTGTCCCATAACCAGCACTGGCGTCCTGGAGAGAACTGTATGACAAACAAGTGCCCACCTCAAGTGCCTTCGGGGTATTCAGTATGTTGTGGCTGCACTGAACTGGTTTCTGACCAGAAAAGAGAACACTTTCTTCAAACACCCCATAGAAATGTTTTCTTTATGGCCAAACTTCAGAAATATTCACCACCCGATATTGAGGTTGGTTTTTCTAAGAGCTAAGGATCGTAAAGTAGCCATGTGTTTAAACAAGAGGTCATTATCCACCAGCTTCAGAGTTCAGTGCAAGCTTCTAAGCAATGAGCAATTTGAAAATAGAGCTGTTAAAGCACTAACAGTAATTTAGAGTAGTTTAAGTTTCTGTTTTACTGATTTTTCTGGCTGAGATTCATAGGGCTCTCAAATTAGCATCTGGGTATCTTGCTGAGGGGAGTAAAGTCAATAATCTAACAGGTCCAGTTTGCTTCTCTTTACTGCTGCAATTGTGTGACTTCATCGATATTGAGACCTGAAGGCAAAAGACACAAGGATGATGCCCGACAGCACATGCCAACCCCCTATTTTGTGTCTTTCAGCACAGCCCAACAGACGAGATTTGAAACACAGCAATCAGGAGAGACTGATTCTACTCGATGCCATAATTCCAAAGGTTTAACACTAACTTACTTGTTCCCAACACAACTGTAGGAAGGGAGATTTTTCCAAGGCATGAAGTCAGCAACAGACTGAGAGTTTGACCCAAACCTTTACAAGCTTTGTAACCACACAGTTCACCAGTACCATAACCTGGAAGCTTTCAAGGACCAACGAAAATAGCAAAGAACATTTTTTATTTATTTAAGTGTGCTCTATCAACTCTTTTCAGAGAAATCCGCATTACCTAGTACCAACCTCCTCAGCCTCTCCAGCTTCAACTACCCAATGTGGTATGAAGGCAAGCTCCTCCACACCCTGCCTTCATCTCACTCTCCTTCACCTCTGGACAGCACATCATTTTCAGCATCAGGTTGTGCTGCCCTCAGCATTCCATGTTGCCAGACTGGTCAAACCCACAGACAGAAGGAAAAGATGCCTTTCCCAAGCCCACCTCTGGAAAGATGCAGATGTGGTAGGAAAAGCCTTGCAAACTCCCCTTGTTCTCTTTGAAACCCGAGAAGAACAGATGAGCAGCACATTTGAATTTAATTACAGCAAAACCTACTGCATTGTTCTCTCCTCCCCTTCCTTTTCCCCTGACCCCCTCATCGCAGAGCTTTCACTGGAATCTCTGTGGTGTGTATATTTTCTTAAATTTGCCAGGGCCAAAATGGTACAGCTGAGACATTCACAGAAGTCAAAGAAAGTGCAGGCCCAGGTTAGTGCACAGGGGTACAATAGTTCCTTAAGAGCGAGCGCCTCCCCCGCCGCCGCCCCCTCCTCTCAAACCTTCCGTCTCTAATGAACCTTTGGTGTCTGTCCACAAAAAACAAACATCAATCAGGCAACAGGCTGTTCCTTTTCCCCTGTTGCTAGTCTGAAATAACAGCCATCCCCCGCTGGGCTGGGAACGCCACTTCCCTCTCCAGCACACATACGGGATAATAAGGGGGAGGCGAAGGAGGGAGGAAAACCCGCTCTGAGGTGCCAGAATACACAGCGAGCTGTGCCTTTCAGAGCCAGAGAAAACTTGGGAACACAACAGCTTTTGATTCCTCCTGCCCCACTGGGTACGTTAATTATTTAATAGTTGGCTTGTGAATTAGTGGTGGTGGTAGGAACTGGGTGGAAGGGAAATCAGGCTTTTCCCCACCGCCTCCAGTTCCCTCCTTGTGCTGACAGAATAGTGAGTGCACACGTGTGTGTGTGTGAGGCTTTGGGCATGCCTGGGACCCTGCTCTGTGCCATGTCCTTTCTCCCCACCCACACAAGACCCTCCTTGTTGGCCTGTGACCACAGTGGCCATTGACAGCATGGGACAGCATCTGGATCGAATGAGTTATGGGGCAAAGAAATGTACCCTGTCTTCTCTCCCTTTGGAGGACGATATTTTTCACGTATTACGCTTGGGGGAAGGGCACTCTGGAGTTTATATTGGATTTCGACAGAGCTGGAAATGGAACTGCAAATCAAACAGAGATCAGCTTATGATTTGCAACCAGGGCTTTCTAGGTGTCTGAAGCAACACTTTGGAAGGAGTGTAGGGAAAAGAAGAATGTAACTACATCTCATTTGGATGGAGAGGACTCACAGATGTTAGGAATATTTTTGATCAACAGCTTTCCTGGCACCGATTGTGGTGGAATCCACAACCTTGACGGCTAGCTGAGTAAGAAAATGCTGGCAAGCTCCTGACTGCATGCAGGCAATTTGCAATGCTGCCAGTCAATATTTCAGTGAAAACAAAATTGCAGGGATCATATTAAAAGAGGGGAAAACAGAAAATAAAACAAAACCCAGCCTTCCTTTTTAAGAGAAACTCTGCTACAACCTGATGGGAAAGACCCTTCCAAATCAAAACGCATTCTTTGTTTGTTTAAAATTAGCACACTGTGATGGGAGCCCTGCCGTGAGCACACAAAGGAAAGCCCGCCAGCAGCAACAGAAGCAGAGACAGCAAGAAGTGGCTTTACACGGGGACACCTGGGTGGCATGTTTAGTACAGGCCTGCAGGAAATGATGCAGAAAGAGGTTTATAGTTGTGTCCATTTGGTGGAGGAAATGTAGGCAGCAGGCATGGGTCTGAGCCAAAAACCTGGACTCAGTCCTCTTCAATCTTTGAGAGGGGAGGAAGAGTGATGGGAAGAAAGCAGAGAACTCCTGTGGCAATATTTTCAAACTCTGGGTCTGAATGTAGCCACGCTACGTTCTTAGTCTAAAGCACTGGCATCACTGGGGAGACTGAAGCAGCGTAGCCCAGGCAGTATTTCTCTCTGGACCGGCCCTGAGATGACTGACACAGGCTCCTAGGGGCATTTCAGCTCACAAAACCATTTGGATTATATCTTTGGAGTATCTCTGAATTATTCCCACCTGCATGGCTGGCAAAAGGGTGCTCTGCTGCTCACAATCATTGAGTCAGGCTCTTTTCTGCCCTGGCCTCAGGACAAAGCTTGGCTGTGTTGCCAGTCAGTGGGGAGTCCTCAAATGTTTGCTGAAGGCTGCTTTACAGCATGTATTGCTAGAATGACATGAACAGTCCAGAGACTGGCCTGGAACACAGAAGTATTTCAGGCCAAAAGGTACATTATGCTCAGAGAACTCTTTTGTTGATCCAGTGAAAAATATAAAATCATCTGCTCCACTTTTGTTATTAAATTGGTGCAGAATGTGATGGACATATTCTAGTTGCTGGTTTCGGATTTCTAGCTCAGTTCTAAAGACTGATTCAATAACAAAAATAATGACACGTTCATTATTGTATAAACATTCAATGCTCACACTCCAAATTTCTTCCTCCAGCAATTAAGCCTGTATTAAATCAGATTGTCTCTGCAGAGCTTGCACTGTGCCCACTCTCCTGTGCCCAGAGAAGGCCAGCCATGTAGGAAAGCAGCTGGCTGGGGACAGCTTAGCTGTTTGGAAGCCAAATCACATAGTACTGAGAAAATGAAAATGTTAGCTGCTTCAGCCAACAAGGCTGGCCCTTTTCTGCCACCCTGCTTTCTTTGCTTCCCAAGGAGCAGGCTCTGGCTTTGCTTCTGCAGTTTAACATTCACAAGGCAATGCATCTTGAGGTGGGTTTGCAAGCTTTTACATGAACTTCGGCAATGTTGCCTGGTCCTACACTTCCCAAGATGTCAGAAGGACACGGACTCATGGGACTGAAGGGACAAACTCTTCTTCCACAGGTTTCACACCACAAGACAGGGAGCATTCAAGAGACAGATCTCTCCCAAAACTGGATAGTAAATACAAAAATACAGAACAAACTCAGTAGACACCAGCAGCAGATGCAGGTTCATAGATGTCTGCTTATTACCAAACCTCACTCCAGCTGAGGCTTAAATAACCTCCTTTATGCACAACGGGAGAGGGAGCGGAATTGAAGGAAACTGGCAACTACACATTTTATTTCCCTCCCAGCCTATTCGCTGTTCATCAAGTGGCTCCTCACACACATACGAAGGGCGCTTGTGAGCACTAAGTTAAGCACAAAGCCAGCTTGATACTTTCCTTTCACTGGGAGGAAGTTTCCACATATGCTTTTCTGGATGCAGTGAAAAAGCACAGTGAACGCATTATTCAGTATTATTTTGAAATCACCATGAACGCCTGAGATGCAGGGACTTAGAGGGTGCATTGTCTCTCTTTTCCAAGGCTGCAACATCTCCTGAACATGATAGTGCTCAGAAACACATGCCAGAGTCTAAGTTTAACACCACACCAGGATGTATCTGTAGAGATGTATCTGTAGTCTTCTTCCTTACCTTTTAAAACAAACTTTTCCCTTCTAAAATCTCCACTCAAACTCCAGGGGTAGGTGGCAAGACAGTGCTTGATGACGTACTTGGGTGCAATCAGGCTTTCTCAGCTTTGCTGCTCACCTTGCTGATACCTTTTAAGAATGTATCCACAACTGGACAAAATGTTAATGTCCATTTCGTTGGAGAGATATCTGGAAGTCTGACTATTCCCTTATGGATAAGCCTTTAAGAATTTATTAGTGATGAAACCAGTATGTTTCTTCAGAAACTTAATAGGGTTCCATAAAATTACTTCAATAACTTTTAAAATTTAATGGTGAGCGAGAACCTTTCCACAGGCTTTTTGAACTGTCCAACAGAATCCCAGAGTGGGGATATAATTCCGCAATAAATTTTGCAGGATGGTTAAAAAAAAATTATAAAAAAATTTTAATTTCCTATTACCTCCTGTAAGTCTTTGCCATCAATTTAAAGCAAATAAACTAACCAAAAGCACTGTAGTCTCTTTTCTGTCCCAGCGATTTACAGGAAAATATTTACTGTTTGGGAAAAAACCCAACAAACTAGAACAAATATCCTTTTCAGAGACACAGACGTGCAAACATAAACACTCTGCCAAGTCCTGCTCTTATACATGGGTGTAAACCCAAATAAATACGAGGAAGTCAATGGAGTCAGTATGGCTTTACCTGGCTGAACTGAGAGCCCAGGAGCTGGGGCTGAGCACAGCGAGCAGCAGAGATGGAAGGAAAGCCTCATGCTGAGAGTCCCCGGGCAGCTCGGCAGCAACATTAACAGGCTCCACAGGGAATGTGTTCAGCCCTTGTTAGCAGGAAGGATGGCCAGCGAAGCACGGAGGTGAGGGAAGCGGTGAGCACATGCATGACTAGCACGGTTATTAAAGAAGAAAACGGCAGGAGCCCCACGGCTGAAAGCAAGCCCCGAACCTGGCCTCCCTCTTCCCCTCCCATGGGACAGGAACAGAGAGCTCCATCACTTACAGCACTGATTTCAAATGAAGCTAATATAAAAACCAAACCAGAAACATAACAGCAACTGCTACAGGCTGATTGGGACAGCAGGATCCTGTCCTCAGCCCTGTCCCTGTCTTGGGAGAAAGGCCTGGAGAGGCGGTGAGAGGAGTGGGAGAAGCAGCTACATGCTGACAGCATCCCCTTTTCCTGGAGTGTCTCACTGGGACATACAGACTTCACCAGCATTGCACACAAAAGAGTAACCAGATCCATGAGCAATTAACAGCATGCCCCGGTCTCACTGATCATTCCCACTGACTGCCCAGAAGGAAAAACAAACCAATCCGGGGTCAAATCCAGTTCCCCCCACACCGGCACACACCCCTTGCTCTTCCTTGTCAAAGCCCTTGGTGATGGTCAGGCCACCTGTTTTATGCCTGTGACCTGAACCTTGTGTGGGGTTGCTGTGTCTGCAGGAGCCCCTCATGGGCTGTTACACAGCACAGAACAGCTGCCCATGGACACAGAAACACAGAGCCGAGGGTGGAGGGCGGCTTGCAAAGGAGCACCGGAGAGCTGGAAAAACCAGAAGCCTGTGGCACACATCTCCAGCACAGGTTGGAGGGGCTGCAGAGAACAAGGGCTCTCCTTTGCAAGAAGCAAGCCTGATTTAAAGGAGCTGTGGTGGGCACAGCGTGCTCAGACCTGTACTAGACACCCAGCCACCTCCCCCCATCCTGCACTGCAGTGCTCATCCGTATGAAGAGGGAATCAGGTTCATACCCAGCGTTTAATTTTCTAAGAAACTGAAGCTTTACAAAATCTTCCATGAATAAAACATGTCTCTGAGGTATTTTAAAAGCAGAACTGAGAAGACCCAACAGTTTTGTGGGGGTTGCAACTGCTGCTCTGAACATCACCACCCTACAGCATCCTTCTGGTGCTGACATACAACCAGCATCCTGCAACCAGGGACCGCAGCTGGAGACAGCACTGAGACTTCCCCCCGGCTTTTGCTACTCAAGAAAAAAGAAAATCAAACTATAAACAAGGAGTAAAAAGATGGTGTCTTTCAAATGTCCTTTAAAAGCTTAAGCAATGTAAACTACGATATGCACTTGGAAGAATTTCTTATTTTTTTTTCTCCTGATTTACAGTTTGATGGTCCTTTTATCTACTTGCACACGAACTGAGAAAAGCTAGAATGTGCCTACTCAATCAATATGAGTTTGTGCTGGCCCATTCAGGACATATAATATTTTGCTTTTATAGTTTATTTTAAATAAAAAGCATAATTAAAGAAAATAAACCACCCACTTCATAACATTTATACAACGAAGACTTTATTTATTTTATTTACGTTTTGGTGGGCAAGGCACAGCATGCAGTTAGCTTTCCGTGATACTTAACAAAGCCGCATTTGAAATTTAAAATCTTTAAGGAAATGAACAAATTCTGCGGAGGAAGGGCAGTTGAGCAAAGAGACTTCTTACATTACCCTAGGTAATTGTGCATATATATGTTTCTATGAGTCTCTCTCCACTCCAAAAACATATCCATGACTTGGATGCTTTAAATCAAAAAGCAATTTCAGTCTGTAATTCTCAAATAAATAATTAAACACATTTTATCTCCGACAGTATTGCTTCTATTCATTCTAATCCCACTGACAGGAATGCAGCAACATACCCCACATCCTTAAAACAACAAAACAAAACACAAGATACCAACCAGAAGGCCTGGAAATGTTTATAATTCAACTTTTCAACTCTCTTGGCTGCAGCCTGAAGCTACAAAGAAAGCTCTATGCTGGCTCACTCGAAGGAGAGAAGCCCAGAGATCACTGAGCAAACCACACAGCCAACGGTGCAAGCAAACCTTCCCTGCTTGCATGAGGCAGCTCTCACTCTGGGAGGCACACAATGCTCAGTTTGTGTCAAAGTTAATAAATTATCCACTTTGGCAGCCTGAGATTTACGAAACTAACAGGACAGTGTGGTTAAGGTGAATGGCCTCTCTTGCTTGTCCATCATTATTTCACAGATGGCTGCTATGGATAGGGATGGTTATGGTCTGAATTAATAAATACATACAACATAGCTTACAGGGCAGACAGAGAGTATACTCCCATTCTCAAAAAGAAGGCTGAGCTTTCCAGAGACTAGCCTGCAAAATCAAAAAAACTGCAAGGCTGAAAGACTGCACTTACTGCACTGTTTTCTGTGTTTCGTTTTGGTTTTAACGTGGGTAACTGGCTGTGACTTGGGTGATTATCTCAGTTACCCACAGTGTTTGACAATCAAAGTCCTCCTCCTTCTCAGACACTGTATAGTTATATATATATGCATATACAAGAAAGCTAATGTACTCATCCAGGCAGTGGCAAAACTAAATAGAATTTTTCAAAAACAGGATGCTGAGATGGGCTCACATGCTGCATTTAGCATTAGTTCAGGGTATCCAGCATTGCCAACACCCCAAGCACTTACAAATCACAAACTATCTTTAAAACAAGGTTAAACCCAAAGTATTAGGGCTTCTTTGTGACTGCTTGCTGGCTTTGAAGCACAGAAGACTCAAGAGTTCCAGGCTCTTCTCTGTACACAGGAAGACTAAAGTATTGCTTAAAAATGAAATTAAAGCTTAGATTTTGGTACAATCCTCTGAGGGCCTGGGTTTCATGAAAAACACAGAATACTGTAAGGCTGTGATAAAATCATAGGAGATGCAGCATGGGGAGCAGAGCAGCTGCAGAGCATCCTGAGAACTGTATAAATCATAGCAATGTGGTTGCTATCTAAATAAACACATTACTTATTTTATTTATTATTACAGATGCTGCTGTGGAAATTTTTGCATGCCTGTAATCTTGGTGGACTCTTGTCCAAAGATTCAGCTGTAAATTATCATCTCCCTCAAGCTCCCCGACTGCGCAGGTAATCATGCACAAGATGGTGACCTCATCAAAATGTAACCAGAACCTGGGGATAAAACCGAGATCAACGGACAGGATGCATCTCAGATCCTGCTGTGGACCCCACGCAAGAGAACTGGGAAAATTTATGACATCTTTCCTAACTTCCATTCATGGAAAACACAGCTAATTGCCTGACCAGGTACTGTGAGACTTGTTTGCTCTGTCTGTGCAGACCTTCCTGTGATGGAAAGCTTTCTCTCCTGGCACAGTAAAGCCCTGAAGGAGAGGTGGAGTTGATTACAGGAGATGCTGTCCCAGTCCAGACAAAGAGTTTCTGACCCTTACAACTGGAGATAGAGCACCAGGGGACCGGACCAAGGCACGCAGGCAGCATGGCAAGCCTGGGAGACACTGGACTCCTCATTCCCCTGTCAGTGCTGAGCAACCATTGAGCTGTGCTGCTGCAAACCTGTGCCTGTGCCAAGGACGGTGTTCTGAGTTCAGCTGCATTCAGACTGTTTTCTGCTTCACTGGGCACTCACAGGTTCCTCCTGGAGAGCTGACTTGCTGCTCTCTCGTTCTGCCTCTGCCCCCCTTTTCGCCTCTCACCCCATCTCACAGTAATAACCAGCAGTTTTTAACATCATGTCCTAGACTGGGGGTTTTGTAGTTCCAGCTTTTAAAATGATTTAGCGTGACAGTTTAGTGCTGAATTAAAAAAAAAGAAAAGAAAAAGGAATAGAAGAAGCAGAGAGAAAAACGAGAGACAGTCCCCTTAAGGCAACAACATTATGGAGCAGTGATCTCAGAGGAGCAAGGGTTCTTCTCTGGTTCAGATGTGCTTGTCAGAGCTCAGTGTCGTCTCTGAACAAGAAATCTCTCTTGCTGGCCCAAGGCACAGTTTTGTGGTCAAGAGGACAGAAAATAAAGAGAGGGAACTTCAAAGAAGCAAAAGCTGCATTAGCCTGCTGGGGCGGGTGGCTGAGGCACATCCCATGGCTGACAATTACGACCTGCATGCCGAGAAAGCTTGCCTCCCTCTTGTCAGAGGGATAAGACACAGGCTGTGAGCTTTAGAGCTTTGAGGATGTGTACAGTTCATGATGAAAGATAGCACTTCAAAGCCCTCTGCCTAGAAACCCAGGGAGAAGTGAGAGCAGAGGGTAAGCAATCTTTTTTTCCTGGGGGGTGCATATGCGGGGGAAGGATAAGACTTACTTTCACTGTCATTTATTATTGCCATGAAAATGAAGCCTTGCACTGTTTATGGAATCTCTCATTAAAAGAATCTCTTGATAAATCGCTTGACAAACATTCATTAATTAAGTCTCTGAGCGCACTTGGCTGACAAGCATTAGTCTTCATTTTGCAGGAGGGGGAAATTGAGGCATGGGGCTCAGCAAGCCCCCAACAGCCAGGGCAGGGCTGGGTCCTGTCCAGACACATTGTGCCACCACACAGACGGATTACGCTGCTTCCTCTGTGCCCAGCTTGATTCTGATCCAAAGACATACATACAACATATTCGTCTTCAACAAACTTCAAAGCCCGTGTCTTCCCTCTGCTGCCCAGTGACCCCTGGGGCTGCAGGGCAGATGTGGCTGTGCAGGTCGGGCTCCTCCATGGGTGTCTCTTGCCCTGGGGCCTCCTGGACACCCCTTTCATCTCACAGGCACTTCCTCATCCTCAGCCTGCCCAGGGTTAGGAATGGAGACACCTTGGCTGCTCCCCAGGCTCTACTTAATTTTGCAATGGAGATTTTCCTCCTCGGGTCCCTTGACTTCCCAAGCCATTTGGGAAACTGCTACTTTAAGATGCCCATTTCACCCTCATCCTGCCGGCGACCTTCGGTTCAAATGCTGGGGACTCAGCAGGTCACCTGGGCTGCAGCTGAAAGGTTGTGGTTGCAGCAAAGGCACCACCTCTCCCTCATTCCCTGGCATACAGGAGGTCTGGAGCAATGAGTGGTAGGGGAAAGCTCAACCACCTCCAGCCAGACCCATCAGGGATGCCCATTGCCAGAGGGAGCCAGCAGAGTGAGGACCCAACTCTCAAGTCTTTAAAATACAAACTATCCTACCCCACACAGTTCAAAATGTGATTGCAGTAGGCAGGAGGAGGTCTTTGCAGTGACTCAGGGGTGACCGTCCCTCTCACCTCCTCAGCCCCACAACACATCTGCCCTCCTATCCATCACTGTCACCCTCTGCCTCATGCTCCCACCTGGAGACAGAGGGACAGCTCTGGCTTTTGCCTACACCTCCCCTGCCCTTCCTGGCACTTGCCCTTCAGAAAAAGCAAGGACTGGCTGGGAGATTCCTGTGAGAAAGGAGCTGCATGAGAGAGCAAACAGACCTTTATTATTTGTTTATTGATTTATTCTCCAGGAGGATGTAACAACCGGCCCTCGGCAGCAAATGCCCTTGTAACTCTGTGCTGCAGCGACCAGTTGGCCAAACAAGCGCTTTACTGAGTCAGAAAACAAAGACTGTCAGCAGAGCAGATCAGGGCTCCTCTCTTCTTACTTTTAATTATTATTTCCTTACATAGAGGATTTAATCTCCTCTTCTCCTGGAAGCTCGAAGTGCCCCATTCATCCTATTTCACAGCTGTGACTACTGAGGTCACCCCGGGTCAGGACACCTCTCTCTGCTGCATAATAGCAACCGGTCCCCATGTGGACGACCACGCTGTGCATCTGTTGTTGCAGATGAACTGGTGGCAGGAGGAGGAGCACGGCCACCGCCGCGGCCCCGGCGGGGAGGGGGCAAAGGCAAACGTTACCCAGAGAGCCCCAGACAAAAAAGGCTGCTCCTCCGGCCTTTTGTGGAGTTCTCAAACACAGTCAAAGGTCACATTTTACAGCTGTTCCAGCCTCAAATAGGCGAAACCTGTCTATCTTAACTGCATTGCTAAGCTGCTGATAAACTAGGACGGCATAAAACAAATATGCAGGGCCAAACACATCCCCAGAGAGAGTTGTGGGAACAGGGGGAGTTGCACCAGACAATGAATCTGGAATAAGGGGAGTTGCACCAAACAATGAATCCACTTCATGTGTTTTAAAAGCCTGGTTACCTTCAATAAAAGCTGTAGCATGGATGCTGTACATTTGCTAGCTAATATCTCTCCAAGTGTTTACAAAAGCAGGGCACAGTGCAAATGCCCACGGGAGAGGATGAGCACGTGCCATGCCATGCATGTGCCCATCAGGAAACCATGTTGAACTAATCCCCTCCCCACACAGCCACCACGGCTCCAGCCCTGGAGAACGTGGCCTTAAATCAATGCTCTTATCTCACAAAAGGAATTCGAGTGCAATGCTTTGAAAGTCACTTTCTCCCGGCCATATGGCATCCCCGAGCCTGGTCCTGTTGGAGCGGCGTTCATTTGCATGTGCGAGAGACAAATCTGGCTCTTGCGCTGCGCGAGTGATAACAGGGCGAGGGGTAAAACTTAGCACTGTTTGGGTTTCTGCATAAAATCACACGGCAAATTTCTCTCACCTCTCAAGGCAAGTGCCAAAAGCTGAGGTAGCCCCCAGGAGAGCTTGCCCACGATGGCAGCCAATGCTGATCGGTGAAGGTACAAGACCAGGGTAAAAGGGAAGTCTGAGACAAAAGCCATTATCTGAACCCCAAGCTGGCAATGTCTACACCCACACTAAACCAAACAGGAACAGGCTGAAGTTACGGGGATATAAACAGCACTGAATGCAAACTCGCAGGCATTCGCACATTCAACTTCCTGATAGGGAGGTATTTTGAAAACTCATGTTGCTGAGCTGCTCCATGATATGAAAGGGTGGGGAATCTTGGGCTTCAGCACGAGGAGGAGCCAACAAAGCTGCTAACGCTTCAACATAAGCCTCTCCAGCAGATCTCTGTGCCAGGCATTATGCAGGATGGCAAGATTTTTGTTTTGCCGAGGCAGTGCCGTATGGGCAATCTGGTTTGCCTTATCAGCAAGCCAAGTGAGACGAGAGAAATGCTCTTCCCCACCATTTGTTTAAACTTCCCTCTTTCCCCCAGATAAAGCTGCATACTTTTGTAAAAATATCTGCAAATGTAATAACATAATAGGCTTGTCATCAGTTTCCACATTTGGCATTGAAAATCTGCAAAGCTTGGAAAGAAAGAGAGTTCCTAATAGTTACTGCTGCTGAAGAGCTCAGCTATAAACTGGGCCTGGATCCAGGTGATGGAGCACACAACCACCAAAACGCCTTTCCATGTCCAGCGCCTACTCCTACACAACTGCACATTGTTCCTTCCGTGGCCTCATTGAAATAAGGCAAGAAGGTTATTTTATCACTTCTTATTGATGGGCCTCATCTCCCCTTTTTGGGCTACTTCCATGCCCCTAACACTCATTGTTGCTCTGAACCTGTTTCACTCAGCAGCTCGATGGTGAGAATGCCTAAACAGCCACATGCCCTGACAGTTCATTCACAGCCACACAAACCTCCTCACACGGTGATGTGGAACCATTCCCAGCACAACGTTTTCCATCATGTACCACAGTTTGCCCTCTCCCAGGCTGTTCCTTCAGTATTTTTGCCCACTATCCATCTCAGTGAGATTATCCCTGGGAACACACAAAACTAGAGCAGCCCTGGTTTATGGCTGTACCGAGCCCTCAAAGGAGGACTGGGCGTATTTAGAGATGTGTCACTGTGCCTCCCAAGGGGAATGTGAAATGGCACAGTCTCTTAGCAACACCCAGTGCCTATCACAGGTAACTCTCATTAACAGTAATAGTGGGAGCTGTGAGCCGAAACCCTGCAACGTGCCGAGCACCTTCCACGGCGTTTTGGAGAACCAAGACCTACAGACACAAACGCTCCGTTTGCATGGGCAGGAGAGGGATGTGCAAACCCTTGTAGGAATGATACAGACACCACTGAAATATTGATTTGTTTAAAAGAAACAAGGATTTGATTGTATTAGAGGGAAAAGCATATCCCCTACAGTAAGGGCTGACTTCTCCTTTGTCAGTAATCCCTCTCTCCAAGACATTTATTACAAATCTTACTGGAAGGGAAGAAGTCCCACCCCACAGTGAGACAATGCAGCTGAAAAGCTGATCTTCATGACAATGTGTGTGGCCAAACTACAGGCTCTGGCAAAACTGATGCCTTGCTATTCGCACAATACGGATTCACAACCCGAATCTCGCGCTATAAGGTAAGGAAAGCATTTCTCCAGATCACTTACCTTTATTTGCTGCAGGAGAGAACAACTTCTCAGAGCCTACAGAAGCCTGAAAAAGGAAGAGAAAAAGAGGGTGAATAATACTGAAGGAGAAATTCGGAAGGCTTGCTCACAAAAACACAGCTCATAAAACAAGTCGATTATCTGTAGACCTGCAGTTGCACATTGCACCTGGAGGGTGCAATGTTGTGCCATTAAAGAACAAGCATGCATCCTGAGGAGATGAAAGCAAAGCGTATACACGAGTACTGTCCTGATCTCACCCAACTACATCCTCCTGTCTAGTTTATTTAGGCAACCATGCAATGCACAGCTAATTTTATCCATGATTCCTCATATAAAAACAAAACCAGTGAAACTGCTATCAAGCTGAAGAAAACAAAACAAAACAAAACATATTTCAAAGGCTCTCTCATTGAAAATAAGCTCATTTCTTGCTGAACATGCAAAATGTAATTTGTGTATTGGAAACACAAGTTGCAACTGAACACATCCGTATGAAGGAGGGTGTTGTTTAATATTATGCCAAATGACAGGTACATGCTGCTATGCACTTAGTTGAGTACGAAATAAAACGTCTTCCTCTTGGAAGAAGCCCGTATCCTTGCAGACTGGGTTGCACTATGCTCTGAACTCCACAGCAGTGGATTTGTGCTCCTCACAGCTCTGGGAAATAGTTAAAGAAATCCAATTAACCTAAACCTTGTAAACAGCTTCATGATAATCAGGGTCACTGGGTTACAGACAAGATGATAACGACAGACAGGGAAAAAAAAAGTCCATTCATCGTAAACAAAGCTTTTATGAGTTAATTTGATGGTTTCCTTTTCTCACCCCACTGATATCAAACAGTCAACCTATTTCAGCGTAAGCTTTTCCTCCTCACTATCTGATAAAATAGCAAGTAGCCTCTCCAGAATCAAGGCTGGTCTGGGAGCAGGAGCATGATCCACATTACTACATTAATACCATCTACAAGATAGCTGAAAGTATCCTCAATGTGTTGGCACTGAGTGCTGCATGAATAAAATGGGGTGAAGTACAAAGCTGACAGCAAAAGATACTGGAAGTGAAAAAAGCCTTGTTCCCCTGGCTCTGCTTTAAAAACAATGAATTAATTCAACACATGGCTGAACTAAGTCGATTTTATTTTTTATTTTATTGATTTTTTCTAAGGTACCTTGGTAGATTTGCATGATAAAGAGCACTATGAATTGTATTACATTGCTACATATTTTAAATGATGACTCAGAAGGAAAAAAACAAATAGTAAAATGCAAGATCTGCATGAGATATAGTAAGAAGCAAGAGTGATCTATTAATGTTATTTCTGAGAAAAGTGGCACTGCAAGCACTGAATGTCTTACTTAATGCAAATGCATAAAAAAGAGAGGGAAAACAACATGAAAAATAGGTTGAGGCTGAGACACATAAGAAAGAAATTCTGAATTATGTCCACGACAAAGCTGCACGTGTAGCTGTGGCATGTATGATCATTACACAGCTCAGCAAAAGGATCCTAAAATCTTAGGGAAAATCAGTTACCTGCACGATCCCTTCACTGCGTGGATTAAAAAGAGGAAGAACCAGGATTAAACAAGGTTTTTGCCTAGGCTGGTTTGCAAAGAAAGTCTAACAGTGTCACACAGCAGCATCAACAGCGGTGCATAAAACATTTGACAGCCAACTCTGAATTTACAACCCATTGTTAGGAGATTTTTTACTTATAATCAACATAAAGTCACCACGGATGCAGAGCACATCTGCAGGCCCTGGGAACTCACCCATGCTAACAGCTCACACAAAGCCAGGACCTGGCTCTCAAACCACTCTGTAAGCACTTGGACATGTGGCAGGTGGATAAATAAGATTCCCCCATTTTACAGGCAGTGAAACTTTGCCATGGCTTGTACTAAAGCACTAAACTGGCTGCTGAGCCATAAATCCGAAGTGCTGGGTCCCAGTGCCAGGATATGGGGTGTGCAGCTTAAAGAGGAACCTGCCATCCCAGCTGGGAGGAGCTCTGAGCTTCACCTGGTCTGGAGAACTGGGTCCCACTGACACCACTCAAGGGCAACCACCAGTTCACTCCCTTCTGTGCAACTCAGTAGTGAGGGTTTAATAAAGACTGGCACTGTAAAAGAACTCAGTGCTACAGGTCCAGACTATATAAAAGCAATATTTAAGGAAGTCAAGCCAGAAAATTCACTTTTAAGAGAAAGTAAAACATCCGGATTATTGCTCAGTCCTCTGCTATCAGCACGTGCCACTGCCTTCAACAGTCAAGAGTCAACACTTACAGAGCAGCGTTTTCAACATCACAGCTTCAGTTCACAGACACAAACCTTCACACCTAGAGTTTACAGTAACTTTTGCTCTCACTTCTAGTGATTTCTAGCTCCAGATCTGAGCAGTTTTTGGCATGAGCACCGTTCTGAAACACTGAATGCCTGTGCTATAGGATATTCTGTGAGCTGCTGTAAAAGCAGGAGGGAAGCTGGGGGAGGAAGAGCTTGAATACATCATTCAACCCTATCAGTCACCCTTTAAAGGAAGCATACAATAAAACCTGTGTCTGAGGGAGCCCACTAATGAGTGAAAAAATCCAGTAAACCAATGCATCTGCTAAAACAAGTCCCCTCCCAAATTTTCTGCCGTTCCAAGCAAATCATTTGCATATGTTTAGGAAGAGATTTAAAAAAAAAAAAAAGAAAAAAAAAGTGGAATTCTTCCCTTGCGAACAAAATCAGGCATTTGGAGTCTTTTCTGCATAACTTCAAGCCGTCCCAGGAAATCACACGTTCTTTGATTGTAAAATGAAACTAGAAATTTCCTTTCCTCCTGCCCCTGCTTTCTGCCCGTCACCATCTGAAGGACCACCCTGATGACAACCCAAATTCCTTTTTGTTGCTGCATAAGGCAGAGACATCCTCAGCCTTAAGCTCACAGACAGAAGACAAGCCTACCCTTCCTTGTTCACTTGCTGCTCATTTCCCCCCCCCCAGATCACAGCCACAGAGCCCAGGGCTGCAGAGCCCACCACAGGCTTGTGTTCCTAAAAGCTGCTGCTTTCACGGTCCCACCCTCGCCCCCAGTAACGATCTTGGCCTTTCAAGCAATCTAACATCTGTCCCCAAAGTGAAACATGCACAAATCACTTCAGAGAGCAGCAGTTTCAGAGGTAGCCTCACATTGCTGAAACCTGTAATATCCAGCACTGTCCATGCTGCCAAGCCTTGCAGGTCCCTTTGTGGTCTATTCAAGTTACCAATCCTCTGTCCCATTTTGATTTTCTTTCTTTTCTACACCAGACCTAAAGGGGAGAATGCCTCCACTCAGTTCTGTGACAGTTTGAAACCAGGCTGAATATACTGCAGAGGAAAACAACATTCATGCCCTTTTCTGCTTTGTGGAAACCAAGCAGAGGAGTGGTGCTCCAGTCTCTCACCCTTCCTCCCCTTGAACTCAGCACATATAAACACTGATGCAATTTTCAGCCCTAAAAGCTCAGCAAAGGCAGTTTTTTCCTCAAAATGTGAGGTGGTAACCACAAAGGATGTAGCACACCCTCTCTTCTGAAGATGAACACTGAGGCACAATGAAGTCCATGCCTCATCCATCCTGGTTCCCACTAACCAAAGCTGAAAGGTGTAAGAGCTCTTACAGATTAATAATTTAACAATTATATATAACAGAACAGCATCATCTGACAGAGACAGCGCTGTAAACTATGTCAGGCCTCACAGTAATTACTTTTTTCCTCCCTTTCTCTGTAGCCAATAAAATGGCTAACAGAGACTAAAACTGTTCCTTAATAACAAGAGAGGCTCTGAGGACCTTCACACTATCTCCTGGAGCACTGAATGCCAGATCCAAGCCTGATACTTCAGGAGCCTCATAGTTAGACACTGGGAAATTGCTAATAAAGTGGCAGTTGTGGTTCACAAGGAGCAGGAGAAGTGGTGTTAGGGACCTGGTATGTATGTCATCTACAGGGCAAAAAGCCAAGCATTCTCTCCAAATGAATCCAGTATGGTAGGCAGAAGGAAAAGGAGAGAGTAAAACACAGTTTAAATTTTATTTCTGGATGGCTGCCTATCTTCTAGACAGCCAAGAGTCAGCCTCGAGAGAGACTGTTTGCACAGTTTCTGAACTTAGCAAGCACTAAAAAGCTCACAAGAAAACCCTTCTCTGGGAGATTTTCAAACTAGAAGTGCTGGGTATGATTAGAGAAACATTCAGCATAAAGCATGGACACTACTTGGAAATTTTGAATCAATTTTCATTCTTTCCTGTTATCTGTTTCTCTGCTTTTACTGACCACTCCAGTGTCACTTGATTTCTTGTGCAGCAGAGAATTTCACCACATCAGTACTGCTTTACTAGTTTCCAGTTGACTTTGCAAGTCATTCACACCAGACCCTCCATCCAGTAATATGAGAACAATAACCAAAACAGGAAGGTATTGTTTGGGTTGTGATTCTTTTTTAGGAAATGAAAATTGATACATATGGAAAGGTGCAAGAGGAGCCTAGAAATCACATGCATGCACACAAAAAACCAAACCAAAAATCCCCCCTTAAGAACAAGAAAGTATTCAACACATTTCAGAATAGAGAAGCAACCACGGGTAACACTGCTTCCATTGTGAGGGGATGTTTCAAGGGAACCTACAGTTTTTCAAGAACCTGCTTTATTTTTGAAGGGAAATCACAACTCAATTAAGAAGACAAAAGAAAAGTTAGGCCTGCAAGTCAGTCATTTCATGCATCGTCCCAGGAAAATAAGCCAGAGGAAGCACTACATGAACTACCTTCTGTGAACCTTCTAGGAAAATCCAGCTCTGTAGTACATGGCTGGCTGGGACGCAGCACAGCCCAGCTGTGTAAGGGATTAAACAAGAGGAACAGGACTTCTACAAATCCACACTGTTATTATCTTCACACAGAATTTATAGACTAGGCTTTCAAGAGGGCTCAGCACTCAGCAGCTGCGTTTGGGGCACCAATCTGACTGGAACTACTGAGTATGGAGTGTTCCCAAAAATGCATTTAGATATCTGAATGGTCACCAGATTGTTCTGAAAATCTGGTTACAGCTGACAGTTGTGTTCACTTACAAAATTCTGGTTGTTGATCTCCAGCGCAAATAATGATGAACAACAAAAAATATTCCCTAAGCAAGAACGAATCTCCAGCTTTCTAGCAACAAACCTAAAAATCAGTTGTACTTTTAGTTACATCATAACATATCATAGTGAAACACACAGCAAAACCACCCCTAACAGGTAACTACAATTCAAATGGCAACACGTTAAATGCCACAGACACTTCTAGTTCAATTATTTTTCGAGGCCATATCTGGGAAGTACTGATGGGTCTTTTGTATCTTGCATGAGTGTTCACTCTACTGAAGGTCCATGAGAAACAAAATGTTTCTTGGACTGTACTTCTACACAGCAACAAGCTTGTTTAGGTTCTCACATCACATTCATTTAGCACACACAGATCCAGTACTGCTCTGGTCCTGGAAGGGTCTGCCACCAGGCACCCCTCTCTTTGTCACTTTTTCTTCCAAGAACACTTATTTATCTCAGCAGTTTATATAACCATGACTATTGTTTGCAAAGCCCCTTTGAGAATTTGGCACAAGACTGGGAACACAGGATAAAATTAGGCCATAAAGAGCCTAGAAGCAGAGTTCGCTGGTCCCAATTCACCACTGAATTACACTGACTTTGCACGATGGCAAACGGAATGCAAGGCAAAGTGGATGAGGACTGGAAGGCACCAAAGGAAATGCTGTACAGACTGATTCAGTTAGTGCAGGGCAATGAGGAGCCCTGCTTCCCCGAATGTTTGATGTTTTGTTTTGGACCTTTTCTTTTGGCAAGATAGTGACAAGCTTAAATTAACACTGTTTTGAACCCTGTGCGTGCTCCTCGTTGTTTTACAACTGTTGTGAGATTGAACAAACTAGTTTAAATTAAGCAGCAACAATAATTCTTAAACATACGCTGCTGTGGTCTGTTGCTTACAGAACAGATGTGCCTCTTCCCATGACGAAGGGTGACAGAATGCTCTGACAGCCACAGGACTCTGACCTATGGCATGTCTGCCCTCAGAGCCTCAGGGCACAGGCCTGCTAACTCCCCTCTCCCCTGTCTCCTCAAACCATCCCTCCAGACCCTGGAGAATGGCTATAGCCCAGAGTTCCCTCCTTCCTGTCCCCTCCATTAGCAATGCTTTATGATTCATCTTCCTCTGAGCAGTTGCTGTCTCCCAAAGGAAAAGATCAAACTCCCTCTCCTTCCCAGCTCAGCTCCAATAAATAAATAAACACAAGCACTGAAAAAAAAAAAATTTAGTAAAGGAAGAGAAGTGAGGAAACTGGGGAGTTCCTGGACCACACCAAGGCTGGTAACAGCTGCAGAAAGGTTCCTCAGCTGGTCCCGGAGACATGACCAGAAAATTTCCACCTGTCCCTCATTAAACCCAACCAAAATACTAGCTTAACATTAGTGTGCCTGTGTGTCCCAACTCAAATTGAGGTGCACTAGGTCCTTATCTCAGTATCTGCCTCCTTCAAACCTCAGCTCCCTAACTGCTACCAAATCTACCTTGATTTTACACTCCTGGCTGTTCTCCACTCTAATCAGCACTCATTTCCCTTCACTACGTGTTTGTATGCTCCTGTATGCTCTGGTCTGCAGATGGCATCCAGAGGGCAGTTCCCTCCCTGTGCCACTGGATTAGGCTGCACCTCTCACCTTGGGTTGGAGGCAGTGCCGTGTTCATGTTAAGGGCAACTGACACACACCACAGCCAGGGAAACACAATTCTCAACGATATACTTAGAAAAGAGCTTTGTGTCATCTGTTTTTAAACATCTCAAAATCAGAGCCCCCATGGTGACCCTCAGAGCTGACCCCCCCTCCCCCGAACAGGCTCTTCACCCTGCACTTCAACATTCAACATTTTTCCATTGCCCAGACACTGATTTAGGCAAGTGCAGATTTGATTACTGATGTAGCTTTTGCTACAAACGTAAGGGAAAACCTGCCTATGAGTAGGAAAGGTCGAGAACATTGTGAACATACCACTATAATAGTTTCTATTATTGTCATTGCAGCTTGAAACTATCTAGCCAGGCTATCTATTTGGCCGGGACATGGCTTTTTATTTGCACTAAATCAAACAGAATGGCGAGTGCTCTTTGGAACTATCTAAAACTTCTTATAATTCAAAGGCTGCACTGTAGGAAGAGTGATGGGGGAGAGCAGGGACTGTGCTGCGAATGACAGGTGGCAGACTGTTGTTTGGTACCTACCAAATTACTCTGCTGCTCCCAGGGCTGCCTTGGCATTTCATTATCCCAACTCTCTCCTGGAAGGATGCGGACATAAATTCACACCTCATGTCCTGGTTTCCGTCAAACTGAGTAAGAGTGCAAATGCTGGCACCAACTGGGAATGCCAAGCAGGGCTTGGCATGCTAGAACAAACTCTCAGCTGTGGTCTTTGCCAGCTACCTGCATTTATCATTGTAATGGCCTGCCAGACAGGACTTGGCAAGCGACGGAGGAGGGCGGGAGGAGGAAGGCCAGGCTCTGCACTGCCAAGCAATTCATTCCTGTAGCTCCTGCCATCACTGTACCAGCAGGGCAACCTTCATTTTATTTTATCTTTTAACCAATTATGTGTCACCCAAATCCCACCTGCAGCTTTCTCCAACACAAATGGCTATAAATCACAGTTCAGAGACCAAGAGGGTTTTGCAAGACATTTGATTTCATAAAAAGGTCACTGTCTGTCTGAGGATTGCTGCAGTTCAAAAATGTACTGAATAACAACCTGCATTGGCAGACAGAGAAGGAACTGCTTCCATGGTCTGTTGCATGTTGTCAGATAATATTAGAACAATTAGGGAGGCCAGCAATGGCAGAATCGTTAGGATTCCGCTAAACCAAAGTGCTGATACAAATTCAGTGAAATATCTCCTTTCAATTTCTGAAGAAAACATAAATCAATTCAGTAAAAAAGGGAAAATTGCATGTGCACCAGAAACATTTCACATAACCACCCTGAGCATTCCTGTTGTCACTGCAGCCCGCTTCAATCTGCTTGGGTATTTCAGAGCTTAACCCCAAGCATTGCTGTTTCTCAGAGCACTGCAATACTCTGTGATCTTAGACCGCTCAGGATGGTCTGCTCTTCAGGGGAAATGCTGCCTTCTTTAATCCATACACTGGATATGTAGTGGACCCTGTACAGAACTTTCTGTGAACCGTATCACAGAGCAAACCCTTGAAAATGCTCAAAAACCATTTGACCATCTCTTTCTTGCAGGTGACATGTCAAATTCTCTGAATGACATCAGGTTAAGTGCAACAAATACATGAGACACAGGGAAGATTGCATCATCCTGCTAGCCTGGACCATGCTGTGTGGCACACGGACATCCCTCTGAGAGAATTTCCCAGCTACCCTGACGTGGCCCTTTCCTGGGCCTGGGGGGTCAGGAAGGCAGCTCTTGTCTGCTGCCACTGAAACTTGCTGTCTTACCCACAGCAACCTCAAAGGAGTGTCTCTGCAGAAGGCTCTTTTGTTGTTGTTGTTTCTAATTCACTGCTCCAAAATATTTCTTGGCTGCATCCCAGGGCTGAAGCCTTATCTGCCCATCCCCCCGGCAGACACACAGCAGCTGCGGAGGCTTATCACGGTTGCCTGTCCACTGAGTTTACAAATTAACACCCTATCGAGGCTGCACGAGGGCTGATTAATCAGAGAGAGGCAGTCTGAGGGCCTTTATCACCGTAAGCGGCTGCTGGGAGAGAATTCACAAATCTCTCAGGAGGCCAGGGATGTCTTACAAATGAAAGAGCACGAGGCCAGAGAGGAGGAGGGTGCAGTGGTACGGGAAGCAGATATTTTAGAGATAGTGGTGCTGGAGGTAATGGAGCGGTGGAGGGGGGAGCTGCAGGCAAGCGCCAGGACATTATGACAGCTAAAAAAAAGAAGATAATTAACAGCCTATACCTCATGATTCTAGCTTTCCCTCCCCGGGCTATAATTTAGCCTATTGCTCCTTTGCTCCAGAGGACAATAAACATTTATTATGTTAAACACATAACTGTGCTGCACAAAAGCACCGTTCTTTCCCAGGTCCACTCCTTGCACAGCTGTGCAACTCGGGAGAATGGAGCTGCTGAAGTGGGCTCCCCTTTTATGCAGAAAATTACTTGGTTTGGTCACAAAACACATCCCTGGCTTCCTCTAGAGTTGCAACGTGCTGCATGCATCATACTGAATGGGAAAGCACATCCCAAGAGCTCTCAGATGGGTCCACTGGCCCACCAGCATCTGACACGCAGCGTTAGGATGTACCCAGGGGTGAGAGCACTGGCAGGCAGAAGCAGCTCCTGCAGAGCTTCACCGCCTAAGAATCTCTTTTTAATTCAGTAGCCTTGCTAAGAGGTTTACTGGGGAATTTTCAATCCCACTAGAATTATGTGTAGGAGAGATTCTTATGACAAGATGAATATTACAGTCGTGTGAGTTGTACTGGAGCAGCAGTGGCCCTCTGAGCACTTCAGCCTCTGTAAGAGCAGAGTGATTTAGGAGATTTGCCTCTGCTAGTGGACTACGGTTCAGGCACTGCTCTCCTTTACTTCAGTGCTAGTATCTACTGCAGCCCTCCAGCTCTGTGCTTGTGTCAGGACAATGCAAAATAATTATACAGACCAAAGGGACTCATACTAATGAGATTAAAAATCTAATACATCTTTAAAGGAAACCAAATTTGGCATCTGTCTACATTTGCCAACATTCACTTCTAATTTTAAGTTTTCAAGGTTAATCATTTGTGACCAAGACACACAGCTGGATTTTTTCCTTTGAAGTATAGTATATATGTAAGCTGAGAATCCCATGCAGCAACATGACTCCAGAAGGTAAAACTTTAATAATAATGTTACCAGCATGAAGACATTCATAAGCAAACACTGCAACCACCTCCTGTCCAGTCCTTTCAATTAACACACCAGTAAAGAATTCAACAAATAACCTCTGGATAAAAATGTCATTCACTGCAGCTTTACCACCAACAGCACCGGGCCTGTGAGTGATCTGGGGGAACAGCCATTCCCATTCTGCCCCCAGAAATTGCAGAAATAGAGGACTGCCACAACCTAACTCAACATCTTCAGGCTAGCTTTTTTTCAGACAGCATCAGAAAACAGAATCAAACAGAAATGAGTGATCATCTGCCTTCTCCTCCTCTCTTGGTCCAAAGAGAAAACTATTTCCCGAACCACCTGGATTATTGGTCGTTCATAGACCAGATGCCCAGTTTTAACAGTGTCCATTAGGTTAATTAGAACTGGGCAAGTAGATGCTGAGTATTAGTCCAGGAAAAAGGAACGACAGCTTTTTTATTTGAGAACTCCCTGCCAGGCTCTGTGAAGTAAACAGCTGTGGAAGGTCTTTTCATAGCTCTCCTCTGCCAACAGACATAAGATTAATTTGAGCTGGGCTGGACCCCCACGTGTTATGTTCAGCAGACCCAGGGGTAATCAGATGAAGAAGCTACAAGGCGATGATACCTCTCGTCACCCCAATCAGATAACAGCAACCTTATACATGAAGGAAACATCAAATATTCATTAAGTAAACAATACAAATGTGGTAATCCCAAAACATGGTGAAATTTTAGAAGCTGTCTCTCCAGTGTTTATCAGATTGACTCTTTAAACCTCATTATCAAGTCTGCCCATCAACCTTTCTCCCTCTCTGAGGTCTTGTGTTTCTACATTTTAGGGAAAAGATGTCTCTGTTGGACTGGCTGCTCTCCACAGCCCTGTTCCCACACATGGAACACCCTCAGCTTCAACTGAAAGCACACTGCAGGGTGCATGAGTATTTTAAGTCCCGACAGACAGGATTAGGAACACCTAAAAAAAGGGAACCAAAACAGCATATAAATTTTCCTACAAACAGAGGCTGCAGAGGAAAAAATATAGAAGGAAGATTATGGCTCACATCTGCAAAGCATCTGGTTTTCCATCTTTCACTCATTCGAGAGCAGTGAAGAGCACTCACCTAGTTTGTACAGGAAAGGGTCACCAAGCATTTCTCCTGTGCTATACAGTAAGTCAAGAAAAAAGCTCTCATTGTTGTACCTTGGATAAATACGGCATTAACTGACCTCATCTTCTGTATAAGAAGGTGGTGAAGGGGGCAGTTCCCCGTTTGCAGCCAACATATAATCTGTCTTCTCCAATTAGATATGCTTTGCAACAAGTGTGGTGGATCCATTTATTTCCATACTGCAATAATGCAGATAAATCCAACTTTGGCTCCAGTCCCACTGCTTTCAAAGCTGGGGCTCTGCATTTCCAATCCTTGCCCTCTTTTTTTTTTCCCTTTCTGCTGCAAAATGTCACCAATTTACTTTAGCCTGGGGGCCCATTTCGAGTTTTACCGCTAATATACGAGAAATGCATTTTTCAAGCTGTTACCACTTAACTGTACTGATATCAGCCACTCAGGGGACACAATATTGTTTACACATCCTGCTCTATGGAATAAGCACGGATGCCAAAACTCTGCCTCGGTTGTGAAGGAGACGTTTACTCTCTGTTTTATGAGATTTCCTCGATTTGTGGCTGCCTCAATGGTCGTAAAAACAGCTGTAAATCAAAAGAGCACCACAAAATTGCAATAACAACTGTCGAACTCAGCTCTAAAAAGCATAACTCCCAGCAACAGAAGGTGGAAGGCTTTTTTCTGATTTAATACCAGGTGTGGGGGAGCCCTAGTAAGTCTGTGTGCAGCCCTGTGTCTACCCACAGTCACCCATACACGAGCTCAGCCAAACCCCTGTATTTTGGCTGCTCCCCTATCACTCGCCCCTGCTCTGCCCCACGCAGTTCCTTCCGGCCTCTTCCCTCCTCTTTTCTGGAAAACAGAAGTCTTTTTCAAATGCCTGGAGAATGCTTATAGAAATAACTGCTGAATGCACAGCCCTGTTTAAAGCATTAAAATAGAGAGAAAGTCAGCCCAGTGTCCAGACATGCCTGTGCCTCAAATCGAGGCTGCTCTGCAGAATGGCAATGGCTTTAGCAGATGACCTCAGCAAGAGCCTGTCACCTTGCTGCTGGCCTACACAAGAGAGCCCACATTCCTGCACAGTCTCTCAGCTCAAGTTTTTCATGAGTGGAGTGAAGGAGGAGAGGGCTGGTGAGACATGAGTTATTAACAACCATCTTCTGGGAGCTGATTCTAGCTAAAATAGTTCCAGAACAGGCAGCTCCATTTGCCCCAGCAGTCTCCAGTGAGGACTGGCCAAGCAGCAGATGCACAAATTCAAAAGTTGCTATTACTCTGTGCCACTGGCTACAGTCCAAACCAAAGAGAGAGTTTCACCTGCAGGTAAAACAGCCTTCCTGGATTTTTCCATGCCCCATTCCAGTTGCTTTCACAAACAATCTCCTCATCCTTGTCTACAAAAATCCTAAAAGACTCTCAGTTCCTGTATCTTGCCACCCCAACCCTCAATTTAAGACGAACTCATCCAACAACAAATCCCCTTCACCACCTCCTAGCTCTGAGAAACCAGCTGTGGCACTGACAGCCACACTATAAACCCTGGCCCCAGAGTTACCCAGCCTTTTGTGCCTCCTGTTCAAAGCATGAAAAGCTTCTCCGGCCTCACCATCCAGTCTTTTTCAAATTTCCTCTTAAATCAAACTTCTTTCATGGCTTTTAAACAGCCCAACTTTCTCCATTACAGAAAGAGGTTTGTATGTGCATAGGCCAAACCACATGAAGAAATGGTGAGGAAAAAGTTCATGGGAAGTAAGTTTAGATGGTGCTCATCTCAGTTTTTCTATGCCTGCAGTAGAGACTAAAATACACTTGAGTTTCAGTGTGTTACTGTATCCATGCCTGGCGGTGTGTTTTTCCAGACGCATATCCTAATTATGCTCTTCAAGTAAATGCCCTGTGGAGCAAGGTAGTAGAACAGAAAACCTTTTTACAGTCACCACCATGCTGTGATCCATTCTGGACAGGAACTCCCCCCTGCACTGAAAGGACAATTTAATTTCCATGGACCACTTGATGTGAAGGGAAAAGGATCTATATTCTTTTGTCTGAACCCCACAAGTGTCAGCCCTTCTTTTCCCATTCTTCTGGTAGACATGTACATTCACATTCTTGAGAAAATCCCCGATAGACAGGAATGGTCTTTCACTTCTAATACATTATGCCTCCCTGCTATAATCTTTTCCTTCTTGTACAATGCCTCTTGACTTTCCTTTGGCTCTTTTCTTTGCAATTTTTCCTTTATGAATACAATCAGAGAGACAAAAAATCCCCCAAACCCAAATGAACAAAAAATGTCATTCAGAGCTTTTGCCAATGATGTTACTGGCAATTCCAGTTGAGAAACCATCTGTACAGACATGAACCGATCTGACGTAGGGAACAGCTAGTCTTATTTCAAAAAGCTCTGTTCCCAATGTTCTGGGTACAGGAATTCTACAAGCCAGCTGAAGCTAATATGGTGAATATGTGATCAGCTACACCCATATAGCTCTTCCAAATTTATTTCTTTTGTACTACAGCGAGTATCTGGGTGGGGTTGCAAAAACTATTAAGGCAGTCAAATACATACCATGCCAACTGCTGACCACAAAAACAGGCCATTTCCTCATGTACAAACTACAAGAAACATCTCCCAGTAATTGGCTTGTATCAGAAACCAACTATTTCCAAGAAAAACATGGTTCTGCTCCATTTGGAGTCTGGCGCGTCTCAAGAAGGGTGGAAGGCTCAAGTGTAGATGCATGACTTGCACTGGGAAGGTGGTGTACTCTAGCAGGACAGGCCATCTAACAGCAGTTGTTATGATAAGGCATAATTGCAGGACAATTACTAGGTTTATTTTCCATATATACCGATACAATTTTGCCCATAAAGTTTCATTTACTTGTGGTGAACAGTATCTGCCTGCCTGGAGTTTTGTCCTCTAAAACTCTCTACTGCGTTTGCTCATGGACCTGTGAATATGCAGATCACCACTGACCCAGCTTTGCTCTTCTCCCTTTGTGGTGATGTCTGAGGAGAGGATGTTTTTTGAGTTGCTGGTTAATGCTTGCCATGCTCAGCCACCAGCTGGAGAGTTTCCAGCACACTCACAGACATGGCTTTGCCAAAGGGTCGTGGCTCTGGGCAGAAGAAAGCTGCTCAGGTAGGGGAGGAGGACCATCCCTGGTGTGTGTTCAACCATCAGCTTTGCACAGGAGATACTTTTGGAAGGAGCAGGACAGCAAGCTGTACTTCACCTCTCTGGCTAACTATGTGCTCATCTGCTAAGGCAACAACAACTCCCTGCAGCTGTCAGGATATTTACCCCCCTGGACAACTGCACCTCCAGGAGCTGAGTACTGTGCTCCCGTGGTCCTGGCTGATCTCCCTTTGGACTCTTCATGGCAAGGGCTAAAGCCACTGTCCTTTTCCTGCCTCTCTTCACCTGCTTACTTCACTGGTGCTTATTTCTTCAACTGCAGTCACAAATGTAGTGTTACAAGAAACCGTTGTGCCTTTAGCCCAGACATGACTGTGCCTGTTTAGTAAGGAGATGAAAAGCTTACAGTGAAGAAAGAAGCAGAATAATCCTGCATGTTAATACACAGTGACTAACACCTTCCTGGTGACAATCTCCCTGTACTCTCTGCAGAGGGATGTGTGTAATGATCCTCCAAAGACACTATCTTGAAAACGCACAAAACGCTCTGATCAGACCTCAGCATCTCGCGATCAGCTTAGCAAGAGCAGTAGAAGGGACATCAATTTTTTTAGAAAGTGCACTCAAAAAACCACTTGATCAAATGCTTAGCACCGTGAATGTGCTTAATCTCAGTGTAACTGAAGCACTTCCCTAAATCAATGCCTTGTTTATTCCTTCTGTGAAAAATAAAATGGTGGAAAGGCCTCCAAAACCAAACCCATAGACCCGAACAGTCAACAGTTTAGGAAAATTCTGATGAGGCTCTGAATTTCTGTGGCTTTCAGCTGATCTGTAAAACAATCTGAAAGTGCTGACTCTGGCAAATTGGAGGAGGAGATAACTGGAAACAGAGTGGATGAAGCTGCTATCTTATTGTAAACATAGCCTACGTTAGTCCAAAGGCAACGTATGTATCTTTTGTTGGGTATACCCTTCCTGGGATTTTATTTTTTTTCCTTTCCTAAAACAATAATAGATACACCTTGACAAATCTGGCATGCTGAAGCCAATCCATCAGCTTCTCTACATCGGGCAGACTGCAGAAAATAGAATTTTTCTTTCCTATTTGCCTCCCGGTCTCATTACTGCTGCTCTCCACTAACAGACTTGCAACCCCTTCCCCTGCACCCTGGCTGGTAACTGATTGCTGGACTCAGAGCAGATGGCTCATGGAGCTGGGACTGCTGTTTCCTACGCACTTCAGCAGTTCCAATCAGACCTTAGTGTCTCCTGCCTAGCTCTGCAAGAACACAAAGCAAAAGGTGCAGCAGTTCTATACTCAATGAGCCAAAGCCACTTTTTAGGCTCATTTAAAATATCTATTTCACTAGGTATTTCTCAATATAGGCACTTGCAAGCACAAGCTAAATAAGAGCAGTAAAAAATAATCTAAGGCACTTAAATACTTCGGATGTTTAACTTTCCCACCTAACATGTCTATTCCAACTTTGTTATTTTAGGCAACACAACTTTGTGCAAGATCATATGCACAACTCTACCAGATTGACTGAGCTGCCCTTTACCACAATTAAGGAAATGTTTGGTTTTCTACCTCCAGTCCAAGCTTTCAGGTCCCAAGACTTACTGGTGTATCTCACAGGAAAATGTAAAGAAGTCAATCCCTATGCTTCTACCTTAATCTCCAGACAAGTAATTCCAGAGCCCCAAATCCTTCTGCAGCAACACAGAGCAGCCTGAAGCGTGTTCTGAGCTGGGTACTCACAAAGAACCACTGTGGGTTTTGTTGTCTTTATTATGAACACTTCAGGGCAATGACCACCTTTAATTTGTGCCTTCCATAACATCAAACGTGGTATTAAAACCTTAGAAATAGTTGTGCTTGTGCATGATATCCTGAAGGCTTTTTTTCTCTAAACCTCTTCCAGCATGTACAGACAAAAGAAATAATGTCATCCTGCCTCCAACACTCCCAGCCGTAAGAGGAAACGTTAACCACAACTTTGCTTCTGCTGTACATGAATGTTTCTGTGCATTACAAATAAGCACCTCATTCAAAGATCTCTCCCCAATTTATTTCACTCCAAAAAAGGAGACAGATGGTAGAAGACAGAAGGTTTTACAGTAAGAGGGGTTGGATTTTTTTTTCCTCTTCATTTGTTCCCTATGCTGTCTCTTATCCTTGGGGACCTGGAGTTTCTTTTGATAGCACTGTGCTGCCTAACAAACAGGCATACAAGCACAGTCACAAGTACACATCTATCATCAAAGAGCCCTTCTTGTCTCCACTCCCCACAAAGTTGATTAATGATTACGTGTTTAACACATACATTATACATGGGAGGGGGAGACGAAGAGGGTAAATCCAAGCCCCAGTATACATTTACATATATTTACATACACACATATAAAAAGCAGAAAAGGACCAGTCCCGTTGGGACAAAAATCCATTTTGGTAAACACACCTCCTAGCTCTCCTTTTTAAAAATACAAAGGGAAGGCTCTACCTGGCCTAAGGAAAAAACTGAAGCATGAGCGAGCAGCCTTGCTTGGCTCCTGCAGTTCCATCTTGACACAAAACTGGTAACTCCTCATCATCAGCAGTCTCATTACTTATGGTTTGTAAACGTGTTCAAGCAGCTGCAACTCAGTTTGGGAGAAAGGAAATGGTTTTAATTTTTAAGGGTGCTCCTCGTTTGTATTTAATTCATGTAAAATCCTAGTTCATCTGGCAATAAATTAGATGATTAATTCAATTAATTAACTCCTTTATGTAGAAAGAAAGAAAAAAATATCTATCTTGTCATATCAGTCAATGCCCAGAGGTACTGCGAGCATTTCATGGAATGCAACCTGGGGTGACTATAGATAACCACAAAGCCAGGCCAACCTCAGAGGCAGACAAAGAAGAGATGTAGTGCGGAAGGGTTCAATATGGCAAACTTCCTTCTATATCCTTCCAAGCTGAGCCAATCCTTGGACCTGGATAGCTGCCCATTAAAAAAAAAAAAAGCTGCCTGAAGGCTGCTTTAATCATGCTGACTGCCAGTGGTCTCGAGCAATTGTTCCAGCAGCTGGGGGAGCAGTGCCATGGTAAAGGACTCCCCTGACAAAGTCCCTTCTGGCAGCTGGGACAAAGCTGGCACTGAAACTGCTATTGTGGCTCTGTTCTCCAAAGTGTCCCTGTGCAGAGTTAATCTTCCAGCCACCCGCTCTTCTGGTTTTCAAACATCTTTGCAAGGTTCGGATTTAATACCACTCCATTTGCACAGGGCTCTCGTAACACACCAGTGGCATTTAGTTTTAACTTCTGCTGAACAAATCCATATCAGCTTTCTGCTGGTTCAGTTCCATCAGTTGCAGTCATGGCACAAATGCTGGTGAAGACAAGGTTTCAGAGCAGTAGCTGCTGACAATATTTTTAAAACATACTTGCCTAGTATTGATTCTGAAGAGTGGAAGGGATAGATTGAGAGATCAACTGATGCAAAGGAAACGTTCCATACACAGGGCTGGTTACAATCTAAGGCCATGGAGCTGGTCAGACTGAAAGCTCAACTATCTAGAAGGCACAAAATAAGGAACTCTATTTTTTTCACTTCTTTTTCACCCATAACCTTTCAAGTCTGAGTCATGATCACTGACCTCATGACTTTACACTTTTTCTTTCAGTAAAGTTCAGGGCCTGCCCAGAAGAAGTTACTTTCTTCCACCTGCTCATCCTTTATTTCAAATATAAAGGTTTTCCTTAGCTCTACAAGAATGGAATAGATTTGCCTTGAGTTTTTTCAAATAGAGAGATTTTAACTGTTCATGAAGCCACACCAAAGAGACTCCATTTAAATTAAGGTAACTGCCAGCATTCATTGTCTAGCCTGTATCCCTTCCCTTGCTCCCTGATCTCTCCAAGTCCTTGGCGACCACGTTCTTTAAATACACTTCACCACACCATGGACTGAAGTGGATATAAACGATTGCCACAAACACGGCATAACGTAAATCTGCAGCAGCCATTGTAAAGTATCCACATCATTTGTGCTGAAACAAACGAGTCTAGGGTGGAATTGGTGTCGTGGTGCATGGCAGCACATCCTTCTAGTGTGCAAGGCCACTGTGTTTCAACACCAGCTGTAGGACCAGGGCTTGTATCAGCTCAGTACACGTGTTCTCCTGGGCACATTTTATCACCACCTCACATAAACCCACGCATACTTCTTTTGCATTGCTACTGCACCATTCTGTGGTGGGTTATTTCAGATCTACCTGGGCTAAAGCTAGGACATCTAGACTTTGTAGAAGTGAAGTAATTAATGCAGAAATATAGCCCTATCAAAGCACTCCTGGTTCACTTTTACTAGTACAAACATATACCTGATCTCAGCCAGTGCTTATTTGTTTAGAAATTCAAAAAACAACTCCACACAATGAGAGGATTGTGAGACATATCTGGCTTGTCTGAGTTGGTATCTAGGTAGCCTCCAAATCAGAGACACACATTTCTGAGTCAAGAAGTAAAAATTTAGAGATAGTTTTGATTCTGAGATAGGGAAAATGATCACAATAAAGGTGTCATGGCTCAAGCAAGATGTCTTTCAAAAGCAGCAGTGGCTCGTGCCCGTGTTTATGAGCTCAGTGAAATGGGTTATGGTGCCAAACATCAGCTAGCTGAGCTGAGGTTGAACACGCTGCCTGCTTCATTGTCTTGCCAATGTCCAGGGGTTTAAAAAACACGACAATCAAATTCACTTTTATCTTCATTATTTGTAGATTTCAAGTTCTTTTACTTCAAACTGACAAAATGAGCAAGACATTCAATCTGGAGACTGTTCAACAACGCACGACCGAAGCCTCAAGACGATCTGTTGTCTCCTGAGGCAAACCTCATGCACAACTCTGCCAGCAGAAAAATGACTCTACTTGCAGACTCTGGGGACTTTGGGGCTGAAGAAACTGACAAACCACGCATGAAAACACCGTGATCGCTCCTTGCACCTTTTAAAGCAAGGAGGTATCACAGAACAAAACCAGAAAGCCAACAAGAGACTCTCACTAACTGAGGGATGCGTAGGACACAGAAAGTACCACCAGTACTAAACAAGTACCAGCCCTCCTGCACCTGGGCTCAAGACAAGGTTACAGCCCCAGCTCAAGAGAAATGACATCTTTAAATCAAAGACATTTTGAATGGTGTTAAGACGTAGACACCATGAAAATATGAGGCATGACTGGAAGATCTCCAAATACCATTTAAAACAAAGATTTTGCTCTCTGGAGTAATTTTAAGACAACTGATCTCTTTGTTGTGCCATCTCGCCAAATCATGAAAGCCATATAAAACTGGAAGTGGGATCATCTTCAACCTGCTGTTGGGTAGGTAGCCAGGAATGATGCCCCACAGTAACTGCACCTAAGATATCCTTCAAGAGGCAGCAGTGAAAAGCAGGGCACAAGAAAACAAAGGGGTACATCGAGCTGATGTGCGGAAAAAACCCAGGGGCTACAGGATTCAAGGTTTGGGATTATTTCACATTCTACAGAGAGAGAGGATCACGAGTTCACATTAAACACATACACAAGGGGAGACATGGATGTTTCAGTGGTTTGGGATCTTGTCTTGGAGGGAGCAACACAAGTGAGCACAAGGTGACCAAGAGAGAAGCGCATTTAACTTCCCCAAGCCAGTGCTTTGGAGTGAATGCCAATAAATGCACAGGAATTATGTGTTGTGCTGCCAGCATGGCTGCACCTCTGCTCTCGTCTGCCATGCTAACCAGAGCACCAAAGATTGCTGCAGGTACCGTCCTCACTACACAGAGACAAAATGAACACGTGAAAACATGAGAGAGGAGAAAAAATGTAAATCACATCAGACAGGAGGAGCAGAAGTTTCCCTCCTGTAAGTGCCTTGGGTGAGCAGCAAATCTAGTGCTACACATCAGAATAAAATGAAGGTAAACTAGTAAGAAATAGGAAGCATACAATGGGACACTGCAACCGAGATATTCAAGATATTGAGCTCTTTAAAACTCGCAGATTACAGCATAGTGTAATACGATAGAGACGGCAAGGTACTCCAGTGCAGAAGTGACTCAAACCT
The DNA here is from genome assembly GCA_013399895.1 of Serilophus lunatus. Taxonomy (NCBI): domain Eukaryota; kingdom Metazoa; phylum Chordata; class Aves; order Passeriformes; family Eurylaimidae; genus Serilophus; species Serilophus lunatus. Next base: position 2,108,640 of record VXBA01000861.1, on the reverse strand, counting down.
TGACATTTTGACTTTGAAATTTCTGTTCANCCTTTTCTCCCCCCTCCATGTTTGTACAGCATCTAATGCAGTAAAATCCTGGTCTCAGGCTTTCAGGTACTACTGGAAAGGATAATTAAAACACCGACCCTTGAAACAGCAATCTTGAAAAACACCGCTGCCCTTGGTACTGCAGATACCTTGTAATAATCTCCACCATAAACTGAAAATGTTACCGTCGCACCAAGTGCTGGAAACATTAGTGCTACTGTTATCAACCTTGGCTTAGTTTCATTAGTAGTCCAGACATGTGGTAATGAAGAACCCATTCAATTCCCTATCTCTGCTAGTGGTACACTTCATGGGCTCATGGAAAGCACACATAAACCCGTTATCTCCAACAGGGATGGACACATGTGTGCATGTCCCAGATTTGGAAATTGCATTGCAGCAAATGCAGCCTTCAAGTCACTCAACTGCATAGCTTAGAATTTTACATTTTAATTTTTTTGATGTCTGGGGAGATTAAAATGAGAACTGGCAGCATGTGCAAGGGATACTGCACTTTGAATGTCTTATCTATAGTGATTCAGGCTTCCCGGAGCTCCAGATGAAGCAGGTTTTTCACGATGGAAGAAACCACATTACATTGCTCCCTAGGAAGTGAAACAAAACAATAAAGGACGGTTAATCTCTTCTCTAATTCTGCTCTGTGGGACAACTCCTTCAGCAAGCAGCGCCTGGCTGTATCTACCTGGGAGGGGGTCATTTTACTTCGGCTTCCTCTTCTGCTTCCCTCTGTCCCTGGGAGCGCTCTGTCTCCCTGCTGCATCTTTCAATGGCTTTATCAGAGCTTGCACCAACTCAAGCGTGAGAAGTAGCTCTGGGCCCAGCAGGGAGAGGTGGGGGAGTGTGTCTGTGTGTGCTGCGGGGAGGGGGGAGAGAGGGGAAGACGAGGGGAGGAAATGTTATTCTGTCCTTTGTCTTTTCAACAATTTCTTTTTAATGCAACTTGCAGAGCAGCATATAATTAGGGGTCTTGCGGAGCAGGCTTAAACTCAGGAGTAACCCTTCTAACGACCTCAGCAACGGATAATCAGGTACGCGGCTGCGGGGCGCAGCACGGCTCCCCACCCGCCGCGCCGCTCGGCCTCGTAATTAGAAGCCTCCACACTCCGCTGCATAAAGGCAGATTGCAAGGACAGCGTGAAGCCCTTGTTTGAAGCTGGGGGCACAAAGATTGCAGTGCCTGTGATGGATGGAGACAAAGACTCCGATACTGGAACGCTTCCAGCAGCCTCCAAATACTCGCTGTGTTTTTGATGGACATTTTCAGGATTTCTTAGAGCGGCAAGGTTTATTCTCCCCCCCCCCCCCCCCCCCTCCCCACCATGAATTCCTCCACAGCTCCCTAAGCCAGGGATATGGATGTGACACTGTATGGGCATATATCTCCAGATACTTCCACGGTTTTATTATTAGAAAAATGCATTGTCCTGTTTCCCCCATCTATTTTTGTTAGTTCTTATTCCCGACTGGGAGAAACATGTTGACACTTAAAAATACATTGTGCTCAGGACATGGGGCTCAATCCAGACCCCTAAGAAATTCCCAAGCCAGAACAGTGTTTTAGCTGACTATGTTCACACCGTTCTGAGACTGTGGTAGCAAGTACTGTGCTTGAGTGGTAGCTGATGTTAGTGTAATTCCCCTCAACACTCTGGCATGAATTAAAAAAAAAATCCCCTTTTAAAATCACACATACACCCCACCTCTCTTTGCTGATCATGACTTGTTTTTCTCTATTTACATCACTTCAGGCACAGAAGCAAATGAAAATTGACACTGCAGTGTACCCTAGAGCTACAGGAGGGGAAGAGGTGGAGGAAGAAAAGGATGGAGGACAGGACCTTTGAGTGAGAAAAGCCTGAGATGGAGCAGTCAGTCTGTGTCCTGTAGCTTCTTACAAAACAGTCACTAACTTCTAGTTTACCCCAATTTCACCACCTTTTTGCATCTTCAGGGCTGTCGCTGTGGCTTGTTTGTGGGTTTCTCTGCACCTGACCTTCCCCAGCAGCACTGCAGCTTCCTGTCCCACTGCAGCCACAGCAGCAGCAAAGCTAATGGGAGAAAACCAAACAGCTCGGGCAACTTGAGCACAGCACAGCAACAGACTGACAAAAAGCAGCGAAGCCAAAAGTGCTTGAATAATAAAACGGTGGAAAAAAACCCAGCAGAGCCACTCAGAAGCTGTCAATTGCCAAAGAGACAAGCTCCCTTGGAAAGAGCATAGGAGGCAGGTTCAGGGAAGAGCAATATTCATAAGGCAACACAGTGCCAGTGGCTTTTTCCTCAGTTTATAATGACAAGTTAACAAGGGCTCGAACAGAACAAAACATGGAAGATTTTCATAGGGGAAATCAGGACACCCTGCCAAGGACGACTGCCCTGAACTCGAGTTATCCATGAACTCACGTTTGTAGGCACTTAAAACCTTAGCAAGATCATTAACAAGCTAATAAGAACCACCAGCAAAAGGAGAGTAACCTGGACCCGTTAAGAATGATGAAAGGGCAAAAGCATCCAGACACTGAGTTGCTACAGCTAAAAAAAACGCAGAAGATGATGCGATTTGCATTGTCTCCTACTCCACTCCTTCCATGCTGGTACAAAAGCTGCTACACGAAAAGTGGTCTCCATCCTATCTTCCAGTCTGTCCCCATTGTTCAAATAGCACAGTAATTTCTTAAGTGCTACAACACCCTCCAGAAAAACGGACTGTAACATACCCTGTACAGCTCAGCTTAAGAATTTCCTTTGTCTTGCTGCATGGACCCACTGAACTCCATGACCAGCCCATTGTTCTTTGGAAATCAGCAGATTCAACAGCTTGAAGGGAGCAAAGCAACCTTACCATGCTGGATCTGCAAAGACATTATCTCCAAACTCATGACTACTTCCCATTCATCAGGGAGAAGATACAGTATGGGTAGTCCTGATGTAGCAGTCCGTGCCAACCTTCAACTTCAATGTCTTGGTTTTGCCCTAGTTGGCTGCATTCAGGGAAAAACCTGTTTATGCCTTCTCTCTGAAATTACTTTACAAGCTTCAGATCCACTTTTACGCTGGTTTTATCACGTGTTTCAGCAAAAAAGAGCATGGTTTCATCACATGACAGATCTGCTCTACTTTTTCTGCAGCAAGACTTTTGGCCACCCGAGCAAAATCTTTTCACCAGATCTTTCTTGGGAATTGATGATGAATACAAATCTGAGGAACTACAAAGAGGTAAAGCTGTAGGGAGCTTTTGAATGTCTAAAAGCTGATCCAAATCAGTGACATTCAGAAAGTACATAAAACCACCTTTACTTCTTTCAACTTCCCATGCAGTATGCCTGCTGCAAATTATTTGCACAAACTACTTCCTAGATCTTAAATTTATTTAAGAAAGCACCTCTGCCAGCACCTTTCTTCCAGCCCAATTCACTCCCTACAGATCAGCTCCCAAGAGAACATGCACTAAATCCTGTCAACACAGTGGAAGAGCACAGCTGACAAAGGAGCGTGCGGCCTGTTTTGGCATGGCCAGAAGAAAGGCTCCTGCCCATTGTGGAGGAGGAGCAATCCCTTTCTCCTAAGCTCTGGCTGGTGGTCTCCCAGCCTCTCAGAAGTGCAGGCCCTCCCATTTATCTGCCTGTGCTGCCAGCAGTGAAGCCATGCGGACAGAGCTGGCACAGCTCCTGATGACCTTGGAGATGTGGCTCCTCGCTGCAAACGGCATCAGGCGGAGCCGTACGAGATCAGACAAGGAGGAGAACAGAAAGGGAACAAGAGACTCCAGAGGGCTCTTCTGCCTCTGAATCGTGTTACTGTTGACTCCTTTATTGTGATTAACTCCCTGACATCCTCCTTCTGTGACAAGTGGGGGAGGACAGACTGAACTTGGTGATTAATTTATCAGTGAATTACCTCCTTCCCTTTCAAACCTCGCCCCCGCTGATGATCTTTATGACTTAGCTCTATCTTATGAGAAGGTTTACAGACAGATACAGGTCTGACAGTTTCTCATCACTGAAAAACTCTGAAGCATTTCATATTCCTTCAAGAGACTCGGTGGTAATACCATCTGCAAGCTTAAGCCCACCCCACAAGCTCTTTATGAGGAATAGAAATCCTCTCCTTCCTTCTCAACCTCTTGCTCAAATGACAGTAATTAGGGAACCTCATCACTCTAGACCTGGAGAGGGAGGGCACGTTCACAGTAATTGGAGACATTACATGAAGCCACACTGGGCTTATAAAAAAATAAAGAAAAACCACACACCGAAAAAACCAGCCCCCCTTCCCCCACCCTGGCTGGCATTTCCTGAATAAACTGCCTTTTTTCAGGCACATCATGTGCTTTTTAATACTGGAGACTACTGGAAGGACTCCTGCAGCCCGATTAAGTGTAATGCAGTGTAAGAAAAATAGGAAGGAGGGGGAAAACCCTTGGAAAGGCAATCGAAGTGAAAAATCTATCAACAGCACAGGGGCTCCAGTGGAGCCAGGAGTCCTGTTCTGAACACACTCCAACTTCCCAGTCGTTTGCTCTGCCGGACACTCCAGGGACCCCAGCACAGCAAACTACAATTTCTAGTAAATATATCCCAGGGACACAATTAGTTTTTCAGCTGGGGGCATGATAAATTGGTCATGCATAATTCAAGGCCAGCACAGGCTGGAGCATAAACTGCTCCATGGCAGCTTCCAGCTCCCTGACAGGAAAATGCAAATAGGCTGCTGGCGCAGGGGCTGCCGGACCCACTAAGGCTGCACCTCCCTGCCTGCTCCCCTGTTCATCTACGTGTATGGCAACGACCATCCCAGCCTTTCCTTCTGTGCATCTCTTGGTGATTTTAATTTCCCAGAGATGTATCCATCACTGTCTGATGGCCTTTGGGGACCGAACGCACATTGTTATCACAACAAATACCACTCTCCGCTCGATCTACTCTGTTTTTTCCATATGCAGACACAAGAGAATGGTTTTGGCACAGAAAGAGGCTGAGGGACTGTGTGGTCTATTGTCAGCATTAGATGGCCTGGGGCAAGTAATTTCCAATCTGCCTCAGTGTTCCCATCTACACAATGGAGATAATTCCAACCACACAACTGCAGAGTTAGCCAGACACACTCAGTTTGGGGTCTGATAAAGGTCTGAGGGGTGGCTGAGGATATGCAGCCTACCCAAACAACAGTCTCAAGTTCTCTGAGCTAATTTTAGGTATTTAAATAAATGTATCTACCTGCTCAAAGCAAGAGAACAAGAGACCTTGCGGTTTTACAGAAGTTGGCTTAGTGATGTATGAAGTGAAAACTCCAAGAAAACCTTGGGAATCCTTCAAAATTATGTGCTCAGGTTTCTCAGTGCATGGCCTACAACCTCCCAGCCAGGGAGATACACAGTGTACACACTGGAAAATCCTGCTAGAAAAATCATTACAAGTACATTCTCAGATACAGCCATGTAACTGAAGGCTGATAGCTGTTTCATCAGCTACAGCTTTGCCATCTTCCAAAATTCTTAAACCGCTTCTCTGGATGCGTTGCCATTTTCTGCTCTTCAGGAACAGAAAATGTATTTTAAGTCCAGTCTGTGAGAAATATTCTTAAGAAGCAGGGCTGAGGATGAGCGGGGCATTAATGAAGGAAAATTTTGTTTCCTTTTGGCAGTGTATCTGCAGATACAGCGGCCCTCTCGTTTCATGCTCAGTTTCACATACCCCAACAGATGACTTTGGTTTGCCTAACAGTGAAATTAATCCAGGTTTGTCTGTTTATTAGGAATACTGGTTTTTGTTTTTCCTCCTGAGCATGACTCTTCTGCAGAGAGCTGGATTTTCCTTAGATGAGAACAAATAAAATTCAACTAAAGATACAAAGGGTACAAATCTAGGGAGTACAGATGTTAACCTGGATGAGACTAAACGTCCTCATCAACTTCAGTCACACAATTTTGCCAGTACTCAGAATAACACTATTAACAAGTCCAGGAAAAAAAACCAAACAATAGTAAGAATACCTTTTTTTTAAATTTAGGTTTAAGCAACTACTTCTTAACCAAGGAGTCAGGACCCTTTTGGCAAGACCACCACAGAGGAAATCTCAATGCTCAATTCATTACATACCCTGCTTTGAAAGGGCCAATGCCCTCTGTCATCTTCTTGTAACAGCTGCTCTCTGAGCCAAATGAATCCCTTGTTGTTACCAAACAACGTGCCACCTTCTGGCATGCTTTATGGAGAGGGCAAGGAATCTAATATAGACAAACATTTTACTCCAATTTTTTTTTCCCTAACGAAGCTCAGGAGCACGCACACACAAATGATCCGCAAAACTGCTACAAGAGTAAGTAGGCCAGCCCAAATTTCCTTTTGGAATAGATTAGCTGAATTAGTGCCTCAAAAATAAACCACATATTTAACTGAACTTGTACAGTTTGATATGATTCAGCAAGTCTGTGTTGTGGAGGCACCTTCATCGTGGAAAGATTCTTCAGTGACAAACCTCTACAGGGCTGTCAGGGATGAGGGTGATGGTGCTCCTGAGGCCCAGACATTTGCAGGACTGAATCTCAAGACTGCATTTTAGTACCAGAAGGTCTTTGGGTCATGAAGAATATGAAGCTCTGACAGCTCTGATGTTTTCCAGCAGACTGTAGAGGAGCTGGTGGGTGCGACAGCAACAATTTCAACAACTCCAAGTGATGCCAAGCTGAATTCTGGGCTAGAGAATAAACCATTACAGAGCAGGAGCTGAGGGTGAACTAGAGGATCAAATCACTCACTCTTGGCAAGCATTACATTTCCTCCAAGACACCAAGCTCCTTCCTTTCCCAATTAAACAAAAAAAAATATACAAACCTTTTAAAATTTAAATAGGGTTTCAAAGGTCAGCTCTGTTCACATCAGCCCACAGGGATTACATTCAAAAAACTCCACCATGAACGAAATTTTTTTACTTTGTGGAAACAGCAGGGGCAAAATAGTGCTAATGAGGATTATTCTTTTTAGGCACATTGGTAGGCTTTTTATCTTTGCACATGAAAGTCTTCTCCATTAAAACAAAATTTCCTGACACACACGGTGCACTAATTGTTGTCCCAGCTATAAGGGCTATCCTCACAGAAACTCACGGAATGGTTTGAGTTGGAAGGGAGTTTAAAACTCATCTAGATCCAAACCCTCAGCTATGGGCACAGATACCTTCCACTAGACCAGGCTGTTTGGAGCCCCATCCAGCCTGTCATTAAACACTCATTCCACTTGTAGAAAAAAATATGTGGAAACACCCCCTTCTCCCTATATTTCACTTTTGTAATGAATTTGGTCAGTTTTGGGGTCTTTGGTGTTTTGGTTTTTTTGAGAGGTGCACACTGCACTTCTGAATTACAAGGTTTTATGGTTCCCAGCACACCCTTCATACCTGCAGTTCAAACATGCAGCCACTTCCACAGGAAGTTTCTAGTAAAAATATGCTTAATTGAATGATGTTTGTGTATTCAGGTATGCAGTTATATTGCTCAAAGGTTTAGGTGTTGGTACAGCCAGAACACCCCAGTCAATACACAACTGAAGCTCACCAAACGATGGTTAGTAAGATGTTGTAAGGGGAATTGTATCAAGAAATGAAAATTGTGGATGGTCACGTGTGAAGATGCCTAGATGCAAAGTGAAAAGATGTTTCCAATCTACCATCAGACACACAACCATGAATGAGGAGCCTCAGAGAACCCGTGAGAAGAATGCTTCACAAATCATCCATTTAAGGAAAAACTGGCCCACCCCTTTTCACAAAGCGAAAAAGAATGAAAAAACATTGGCCAACAAGAACGGCCTCTGAGGGACCAAGGCATGAGACAATTGTGGCCTGAAGGGCCCTCTGTGGAGAACTTGGTGCTTTGAGTCGTGACACTCAGGAGTCTGTCAAGCCTCGTGGCCCAGGTGCTCTCAGATGGAAAGGTAAAAAGGAGAAAGGAGGAAGTTTCAAGGTGCCACAGCAACACAACACTCCTCTGGGACAACCAAAGCAGAAAACTCTCCATAAACACAGCTACAGCTTTGCACTGGTAACCCTGTGTATCACGGAAGTGAGGGATGGTGCTGCGTGGAGGAGCAGTACCTCTGTGGTCACCATCCTGCAGACAGAATCAGGCATTTCATGTATACAGCAAGTATCTGCAACACAGTTTTATGCAGAGCCTCCCAGGCATTTACAAGGCTAGAAAATTAAAACCACAGTTTGGTCAGAAACATTAAAAAGCCTTGGCGGTTTCACTAAGCCAACAGCCCCTGATGGAAGCTGAACTAGCAATTCCTTCCTGGGCTTGCACTGGAAAAAGATTAGAAGCACATTAGATATAATATACCCATATGCTTTGTTTTGCTTGCTTTTTGTTTTGCCTTTTAAGAAGAGTGAGAGAGAAACTTCCCCTCCAGAATATTAAAAGTAACAAATTTTAAAATTTTTTTAACAAACACTAACCTCAGATCATTAGCCAACCTGGCAACAGACCAGAGAAAATTTATAGCCGACGTGCAACATCAGCTTTCATCCAGAAATGCTAATTTCAGTAAAATGAATAGTGTGTGGGCTTTTCATACTGCTTTGCATTTGGCTCCTCACAGCCCTGTTTAAAGCCTGGGAACCGGCCATATAGTTAAACTGCACAGATGTTCAACAATCTGTACTTGTGTTAATTACCCTAATGTGAGCAGAAACTCAACAGATCCCTGCTAATGAAGGAGAAAGTTTTCCAGTGTGACTACCGTATGTTTCATTGTCACTGTATTACCAAGCTTCTCCCCCTCCTTCCTCTGCCCCCCCAGCTCCCATTCTCTCCAGCTCCTTTGCATTCACATCACCCTCCTACCTCAGCATGCATGAATTGGACCAACTAATGACTGTGTATTCGCAACATGGCAGACACCATTAGGCTGATCGGAGGTGCGGCTGCTGAATTTTAACAGGCAATTTTAAACAAGGTAAGAAAAACAGATTCATCATGCTCCTCGTTCTCTCATCCCCACCCATCTGCCATACTTCTGCCCTTGCCACAGCTCAAAAACACTTGCGAAGTGCAAATACACTTCCCCCTCCATAAAACACAGCAGCGTACAAAGCAATGCAAATAGATGTTGCTGGGCAATTACTGGAGATGGGAGCTTGAGACTTGGGTGCATCTGGGAGGAGAGACTAACAAGGCAGCTCAGAAGGAAGGGCTGGAGTGTGGCCTTGGGGAGGGAGCACATGGGCTCACCTCATGGGCACCATGGCAATGGAAATGGGCTGCGGGTGATTCTGTCTGCTGCTCTCCTGTTCAGAAGTGAGAGCTGCTGAATTTCATTGTCAGAGCCACAAGAGCAGAAAGTAGTATTTTCAGCTGCACAGGAGGTAAGACAGGGTTCTAAAGGGCATGATGGGAAGGGTAAGGCAATGCTCAAATGATCAGTGCTGCCAGTAGCAATGAACCGATACTGCTGCACAACTTAACCCAGCATTAAAACATACTCGACCTCTGAAGAACTTCCTCGCCCGCTGAGAATCTCACTTTCTCTTCCCAGGTCTGTCTGCTCTGCTCCCTGCTGCCAATCATCACCTCCAACCACTTCTCTCAAAGCAATCTGCTCAGTGAGCAGCAGGCAGAGGGGGACAGGGAAGGGCAACTGACTTGCCCCAGTAAGCCCCAGGTGAACTCTGAATGATACCAGCTCTGGCCTAAGCCAGAGTTCACATCTCCCAGGTGCCACCACTTCACAGTCAGGCCAGTCTTCACCAGCAAATTGTATTACAATGACCCTCATGGGAACAAATGTACTTGCTGTGCTTGACTTGACTGGCAGACTTCCCCACCCCGGAGAGGAAGGGGGGGAAGCAGTCAACTTTGCTCATTTATTGCATCCATCCTGCCAGGTCAGCCTCCTTTGTTGTTCGCATGGCCAACAACTTGCAAACTGAGAGGTGGGGCAGCAGCTGCCCACCCCTGGAACTCAGCACATTTCACCCACACTGTTCCACCCCCCTCCCCGATGAGGACTGAGCACTCACTGCCAGCTCTCCACCCGAAAAAGCTCAAGTTCCCTCTTAAAAACCTCATTCTTCATGAATTGAGGGGAGATGGGGGAGAAACGTCACAAAAAGGTGGGGAGGGGATCCAGCACAACCCAGAAAGAGTTGAAAATTATTTAGAGAGCACTTGGCTCTTTTCTCCTACCTCTTCATCATTAGCACTGGAAGCAACACAGCTGTCTAATGGCAACTTCAGACACCCATGGGCCAGCAAAGCGACATTTTCCACACTTAAATAACACTGAGCTGATTTAATTACTGCACTTAATAGTAACAAAAGATGTCTCAATTTAATCTTCAAATGGCCCTCCAAGATCAAAACACAGCTGGCTGGATAACAAGATGGCCTAGGCCAGCAAACAAGTAGGTCCAATTTGTTCAAGAGCCGCATCCACTCCTCGGCATGAAAGGCCAAGGAACACTTGTGTGTCGAACGAATCAAAGAAAGCAGCGCTCCCGTCACCCCCTCCCTCCTCACCCGACTTTTGTTATAGAGAGAGAAAAAAAAAAGGCAGCTGATTCATGGGTAAAGAAATGCAACATGATAAAAGAACAAACGATGATGTTTGGGAGAGAAAGAAAAGAAGTGAGAACCAAGATTTAACAGGTTTTGCTTTTATAATCCTTCAAGATGATTAGGAATGAATGAGTCAGATTGAAATCACATGGAGACAAAGGAAGGTCTCTAACTCTTTTGTTTTTCTTTCCATACTGGACAGAAGGAGATGGCTCATTAAGAAAAGCCCTCAAGACATGGCTACAGTGAGGAACAACCAAGCTTCTTTTCTGGACAAGAACAAGTTGGAGAAAATTAACCATTTACTTCTGAAGTTCTCTAATTGTCCATACTGGGTTGCACAGTTACTTTTTGCAAACTGTTCTAAGAAACATCCCCCTCTTTAGCACCTTTCAACACATACTCCTGCTGACACAACGGTTGGGCCTCTCCATGTACCTCAAAGAAATTTTTAAGCTTTTGCACATTCCATTGTAACTAAACATGAGAAAGTTACAGCCAGTCATTCAGCCACTGCAACATTTCTGCAATCCCCCAAGCGGCAGATAAGTCTAAGTAAGTTTTCATGCTGTACCCCGGACACAGCTTTCCAAATACCCCTTCCAACTACTGAGAGTAACATGAGTGACATACAGCCCACATTTCTAATCTAATTTCTACTAGCATTAATTAAAACCAAGTTTGCTAGAAATCAGTTTGTTGAGCTTCATGGGGTTACTTTGGACCAACAACAGTCTGTGGAATATTGTTGCTGAAAGCTTGAAGTTTTTTTCTAGTAATTTTTCCTAAACTTTTTCTCCTGACAGAGAACTACAATGAGGTAACTAAAGTGTGCCAATTTTCTTGGAGCCCTGGATCATGGTTTTTGGAATTACGGTTTCTTTGGTTTTTGTTTTTCATTATATACTGAGCTTACTCCATCAAAAGCAGTTCTTAAAAACAGATGATATCACTGACCACTGCACTATGAATGTGGAAGACTGAGGACACAGGGGAATTCACTACAACTCCAGTAACTCTCCCTCTCCTCTCCCTGTACTGTGACATGATAGAGGAAGATAATGTTCATGTTGACAATAATCAGAGCCAGACAAACCAGTGGTTTGCTCAAATACCCTGGGACGAAACATCCAACCAGAAGCATTGCAGAGGGAAGGGCTTTGAGTGGCCGTGTAGCTCTGTCTCCTCCTTAACAGATCTATGTTCAAGTGGGCTTCAAAGGGTCTTGGCTAGTTGAGTCTGTGCGCAAATTTCAGACTCATTCTCTCACTGTTCATTTAAGTATCTTCCTTTCCCAATCAATTTGACCCTGGATAGACCTATACTTTCAAATCCCCATTATTTTGCAATAAACTGCTTAAGAAATACTCATTGCTTCAATTGTGTTCGAGTTCAGTGATGGAACCTTCACACTTCAAACTAGCTGGGTCCAGACATCTGTATGGCAACTGGGAATAAAATTTTCCATCTCTCTCTCTCTGCCCAATTGGTTTTATTTAAGCATGACTGAACCTCTGCTTAGAGCCACTTTCTCAACCAGTTTAAGTTCTAGATCAGTAACAAGAGGTCTCGAGGAGGCACTTACCACTGAAGCTCAAGCAAGTGCATGTTTCCAGTTTGCATGTTTGTTTAAGTAAGTGACAAAGATGGAGGGACCAAAAGCAATTCCCTTAACTAGAATTCACAAGTGCAACCAAGTAGAAAATCTCCTGCCTGCTTGTGAGGAGGGAGTCAGGCTTTCTCAAAGGCTGAAAGACCGCTCCGCTCAATGCCCACAGTACGCACAAAGCGCCAAGTGCAGAATCCTGACCCCGCTGAAGTCAGTGGCAGAATTCCCAGAGATTTCCTCAGGGCCAGGATGTTCAAACCTGTTCAGACAATTCATAAACCACCATTTCAAGGGCACACCTTTGCATGAGATTCCCAAAGGCCTTTTGAGTTTTGACTTAAATGCCTGGATTATTTTTACAATCCCAGTTATGGGTTCTTTGTTCGCAGGGAGTTAGGAAATACAAAGAACACAGCGAGAGTACAATGAAGGTATTACCATGCATGATTTGTCTTAAAAAAAATTCTCTTTCTTTTCATGAAGTTATAGATCCAATTTCAGTCTTTATTATCACTTTGCCATGTGAGAAAGTGGTTCTTAATTTTAATAAAGGAAGGGAGATTCATATTTCAACAAGAGCTAAAATGCTTCCTGTGATACAGGAGAAGGAAAGCTCTTTTGCTAACAGCTACTGCAGGCCAGATTCAGGGAGAGAAGTGAAATAATTTGCCCACACCAAATAAATAAATCCTGTCTAGGACATACCTAACAGTGGGCAGTAGCCCAAAGACATCTTGTCCGATGAGATCATTTCTGCCCCCTCCATTTAAAGGGAAATTAAGAGCTTGCTCTGCCAAGCACATGTTAGCATTTCACTTATCACCAAACTTGGGGTCCAAGCAAGTACGTAAGCTACTGCAGTCTGTGGTGCACAACCGGACTAATAAAAATCTTTCCACTGTGCTAATCCATCTGGAGAAAGAACCATATATGCAGCTTCAGAACCTTTTGTTAGGATTTCAAAGTAATTTTCTTTCTCTAATCTACTTTTCCCTTAAAAAGGAATCTGTGGCATATTTAAGGAGGTTCTCATCAAAAACTTAATTGTGTTCTATTCTACGTGAAGAATGACAAATTCAGCCCAATGTACAACACAAAATTAAGTGCCCCTAATTCACACAGGCTTGTGTAGTTTACCTTTGAAAAAATACTACTGGAGACCCACCACTCCCATTTCATGCTACTACAGACATTTTAAATTAGAAATGCTAGTTGTCTTCAGCCAGCTAAACCTTCAGATGTATTCCAGTTTGAAATGCATTATGGACAATCCTTTTTTCCCCCCAAGATGACCAATACCCTACTATTTTACATCCTTTCCCATTAAATCCTGTTTACATTAGAGCTGGAGCCTTAATAACAAAGGCAAGATGTAAACATAGTTTTGTAGAATTATTTTTAATATTGTTCCATCTCTAGTTCTGGCAAAGGAAACACAGCCAGTTGTAACCTCCGTACCAAGAATCTGGTTTAAACACAGCCCACAGTGGGAAGCAAAACAAAGATTTGATACAACAATTAATTAATTAATTAGCTGATCTACAACCTAACTTGAGCTGTAACAAGAGACCTGACTTGTGCTACAGCTATATGCTCATCCAAACAAAAAGGACTACATGTAATACTCTCCTTTTCCACATAAAAACCTCAAGGTTTTCACAGGCAGGTGAGGTGTCTTGCCCACCAAGAGCATGGTGGAAAGGAGCACACAGCACAGACCGCCTTCCATGGGTGACCCAGCCCCTGGGACATGCCACCTGAGAGCTTCACAGAGCTGCAGAAGTGTAGAGAGTGACAAAACGTTATTCACTGCATGTGTTATTAATTCAATCTCAGTAAAGAAGAAAAATAACCATGTATGGAACACATTCAAGCAAAACATCTCCTGACAAATTTCAAGCCAGGGTTAAAGACAGAAATGCAGAGAAAACAGCAGTAGTAGCAACTACCATTTTTATCTTCCAACTCTGTTGCATGCAATTCCCAGCAAAGGGATTTAGCAGTGATAAACAGGACTGCAAGATACTGAAGCAAGATACAGCAGTTTTATGATTCTTTTCAGGTAGCTGAGTACAAAATCCCTGCCCTTCTCTCTCCTCAAGCCATTCATCTTTTGCAGGTGATGGAAAGCCACTCTCCCAGCGGGTGGTCCTACTCTTGCAGACCTTAATGCTTAATTGCCACAAATCAATTCCAACCTTGATGCTCAGGCTGCTGCTACCCCGTCCCCCCTTTCCACCCCTTTCTCCTTACACTGATTGCAGCCCAGGATCCTCTGGTTTTACTAAATCCATCTTCAGACACATCTTCCAAGCAAAACAACGTGCCAGCACCAGACACTGCTGGCTGTGGCCAGTGCTGTGAGTTGACCTTACACAAGACGACCGGCCTCAAAAAAAGTCAACTCTGTGTCTCTCTGTGCGCACGTGTGCACACACACATGCCTCCTATTTTATTTTTTTGTTCAACTGGAATTAATCAGGAATGATAAACACTGTTTGTTTCCTGAAAGCAGCAGTGGGGGGATGAAATACGCCTCTTAAGCTTATCAGCTTCAGCAACACTGAAGAGAAAGCTGGCTTCTAAGCCCAGGGATAATGGGCTGTCCTTTCAGGAAGGTATCGGAGGTCTCAGGAGAGGGACACAGCACAATGGTGTGACCTTCAGCTAATAAAGCCCACCCTAGAGTCCAAAGAAGCTTTGGGAATATTGACAAAAGTTCATATTTACAACAGCCTGGACCCTTTCCAGATACCATTACCAGCCTAGAGAGCTGCAGCCTCAGTACATACACTCACACAGGCTTTCATTCTGCCTCCTCCTTTCTTTCTTTGTTCCCATGCTGGCAAAAAAAAAATTAGTCAGAAGATGGCAATTCTTCTGCTAACAAGGTCCCACCAGAATCTTTTTTAATGAAGAGAGTTACTTAAAATTTCAATTTCAACCTCAGCACTATGCTCTACTTGAAGGAGATTCAAGGCCTCTTGCAAGGATTCTTGGTGCGTCATCGTGCTCATCAGGAAGAAAGCATATGTGTTTTTGTGGAAAATCTGCTGATTTATTTATAATTCTTTAAACAAAAAGGCAGCCAACATATTGTAAAATGAGAACGTTGCTGGATTTTTTTTTTTTTCAAATAGGCACTGGCAATCAACGCAGCCCGTCAGAAATACAAACTCAAAGTGTTTTCAGGCAGAAACTGATCCCCCCCACTCTGCGTTGTGGTTGGCAAAATGACATTTAGCCCATAACTAGAGTGCACAGGCATGACAGAAATACAAATAATATTTTAAAAATTGGTCACACAGTGAAAAAAGCCAATTTCAAAACATAAAAACTGTTTGAAGATGAAGTTTCATTTTTCTGCTGCCTAAAATAGTTCCAAAACAAATATATAAAAATAAAGGTTTGAAGGAAATATGTTTTCAGGGGTAATTTCACTGAAATCAATATTAAATCTCAAAACATTTAATGGAAATAACATCTTCAGTGACAGAACTATTTTGACCGCACTTTTCAATCCAGCCATGCCAGTTTGCCATTTTTATTTATCTGCCTCATAATTCATCTTTGCCATCCTGAAACTAATCCTGCTGAGGGCTCAAAGGGAACCAAAAACTGGAGTAGGTTAGAACTTTTCCCAATAATATCTTCTAAAAGATGCCTCTGTATCGTGGTGGTCTCGTTTACCATGCCAGTATTTAACAGGCAGGAAGAAGGTTGAACAGGCCTCTACGAAGACCACACATGTCTCACTTTTGTAGCTTTTCTTTCCAGTGAAGAACCTGCTTTCACCAACTGCTACAGTTACATCAGCTACATGAGATCACAAGCAGTTTTCGAACTCCTAATGTGGCCGAAGCAGGCATTTTGTTCTTTCTCCTTATCCCATCCAGCCACATTCAGTAGAGTCCAGGTGATTGATTACAGCCTGTCTGAATCCAAAGTAGTCAAATTAGATATTAATGTTGTGCTTAATGTGCTCACACAAACAAGGTCATTGGTTGCATCAAGACTAATAGAAGATGACACACACGGGGACTGCACCACCCAGGGGACTGGAAACAGGATGAAAAAAGTCTTTGGTTTATGGCCACTATTACAAAACCAAGCCTGATCCCACAGACATCCTGTCCCTGTAATGACTGCTCAGCAATCCACCCACTTGCAGCACAAACCTGGGACAGGAGCACTCAGTCCTCCATCACCTCAGGACAGAGGTGCTATTGGCTTGACTGAAGCCACATTTTGATCGCTGTCAAGACTAACCATCCTTCATCCTTTTTCTCAAATGTTTCTGCAGATTGCATTTGTCCTTCCTCTCGAGGTGAGCTAACAAAATCAATCGGCAATACTGAATTCAGGAAGTGGTGTGAAGTATTAGAACAGAAATATAGAGTCAATAGTGCCATCAAAATGATGAAACCAAGTTCATCTGAGAAAAATATCAACTAATTCATCTGTGGGGAGGCAACACTGGAAGAAAGTTGGAAAAGTGGAAGTTACTGGGTTCCTCCAATGGGAACTTGGAGCTCTGCTTGGAAAGCTAGAGCCCAGTAGGATGAAATACCCATCATCAGCCCACTTGAGGGGATGGAGATGCAGAGAAGGCTGCTGAAGCAAAGTAAACCACAATTTTCTGTGGATGAGAGATGATATCAAATGATAACATAAAATACTTGGAATCAGTTTCCAAAACCGTTTCTACTCACTGTTTCAAGGATGAGAGGTTACTTCTTCTGGCTGCCTAAACCTTTAAACTAGCATTGTTTCATTTATAATAACAGTGAGTTCCTACTGAGAAGCTCCAGAAACAACTGTGTCTGGCAGTAATTTTATACCTGTTTTCCATGGCAGAAACCCCTGGCTCTCAGGAAACCATGGGATAGTAAGTGTATCCCAGAGGAACACACAGATCCAGGACACGTCTTCTGCTGTGGTGCATGAGCAACTACTCTGAACTTCTGCTCTCTTTACTTCCAAACCTCAAACACTCAGAAAGTCTTGCTTTTAAAGCACAATTTTAATAATGAATATTGGAGTGAAAAGGCTGAAAGAGTAATGTCCATTCTGAGAGGGTGTAATAATCCCATCTGTGGCTGTCCCCAGCATCCTCTCCTGCACCCTGCCTTTGAGCACAAAAATGGGAAACCTAAATGGCCTGCTTGTGGTGCTGCATGACAGGCAACAGGTTTTGTCTTGAGTAAAGAGGCAAAAAAACCCCAGGTCTTGAAACCACATAGAATTAAGACCCAGTATCAGCCAAGCTGGCAACTGGATCTTGGAGGGCTGTTCTCTCTAAATTTCTCCTTGCTGCTGTGATGTGCTCACACTGAAAATTTTCCCTTGAGCAACTGCCTAACTAAAATACAGCACACCCTTACCATAAAGCCCTTTGTTAAAACATCTTTGTCATAAAGCTGCAAAACCTTGGCTCCCAAGTACATTAAATCCTTATAAACCTGCCTTCGTTTTAACCGCGCAGTATTTCAAAACACAAAGCGCTTCTTCCAAGAGATAGCACTTTAATGAGGAGAGGGGCAAAATATATAAACCAAGCCTCATTATAGCATAATTTCTAGGAGACAAGCATGCTGTTATAAAAAGAAGCCATGGCAATAGCATTTCACATAGCTTGAAGATTTAGTACTTTTAAAAAGCCACTGCTACTTCCAGCCTGTGGTGGTGTTTTGTTTTGAACAAAACAGAAATAACCAGAATTATGGGTCCACTGTCAGCTATGTATTTTATATTTTGTAAATCGTTGCAAATGGCGGATTCAACCCTACTGCACGCTCACAAAATGTAATGTGTCAGTAAGAGATGGACTACAAGTTATTGCTGTATACTTTTACCTTTAAACCTCTGCATGCTTAAAAGTTGTTTCTTTAAACATGATGATATAGCATGAACATGGAAGATTACCCAAACCAGATCCAATTCATACTGGATTGAAAGTGCTTATAATGATACAGATTCTTCATGTGCTCACAACAAAGCCCAAGAAACCTATCGAAAACCATACTACAAGAAAAACCTAGAGCATTGACAGGCAAATGAAAGTAATGGATGCAATGCCATTTAATATCACCTGCCAGATAAATCAGGGTAACAGGCATATCAAAGGGAGAGCAATTAGATTCCAAAAATCAGAATACTGGTTGGCTTTTTTTTAAATCTGAAACTTGGTCGCTTTCTACAAAATAACAAGTGGATCAACCTCCTCCAGCCAACAAGAAAAATGTTACTGAAAAAACCTGTTCTCTCTAAAAACAAATTGTCTATCAAAGAAGCATACTGAATTACAGTGGTCTACAAGACTTTTAAACTTAATCTAATAAAAAAGCCATTATTGGTTACAGCTCTTCCACATTAGTCTTCCAGTTGTAACTTCTGAAATGAAAGCTCAGCAATGATTAGGTATTTACTACAATCAGTAGAGAAAAGTAGTGAAAACAGATGAGCATAAAGGCCACCAAAGAAACAAAGTGCTTTGGAGGAGGGAAACAAAACAAGCAAAATAACCCCCAACCACCCTCAAATAACCCCACCCCAAACCAAACAACAGCAAGGGGAGATGCACTTCATGGCAGCTTTGACTTGAAGCACATATAACACTGATTGATGGATACTGAAAGCAAAGACACCAGTGGAAAATTAAATCCAACCAAGCACCAAAATTGGGACAGGTTTTTGTGTTTCTTGGTCCTACTTTAGAAAATTATGCAAGAAGGGTCAGAACTTCAGTTCTAGTGACTGTCACAGATCTGGGTCAACAGCAGGGTAAAAGCTGACCAGTAACTGATGCCTATAACCTGGTTAGGATAAGCATTTCCTCATATCTCCGCTGTGGCTTATAATGAATGATATTCTGGACTGAAGGGTGCTTATTCTCCCTGATTACCAGAAGGTTCAGCACTTACTACATGGGTATAGAGATGGAGTGGCACTTCTGATTGCAGTTCTCAGAGAGGACATCTGAAGAGCACACAATACACCAAACCCTTTTTCTAAATACAGAATTAATGATTTTGCCTTTGGGTCCTGTTGCTGAGATAATTTTTACAATTTTCATTTTTACTGATGTGACTCTTCTTTCCAGGTTTATGGCAAATGGGTAACAGGTTCCTCCTTCACCATCATCACTCTCTTGTAAGTCACAAGAAACTTTTCCAGCTCTTACCAACTTTACCATGGGAGAAGACAGCAGGCTAGACAAGTGTGAGGCAGCATGTCAGCACACAAATTTTCACAGGATGTCTGGTGTTAAGGCAACCTAGCCTAGCACATGCCTTTCCTTAATTCAAGTTTAATATTTTTCTGCTTGGCTGTGCAACTAAACCTCGAGGAAGAAGACAGCTGCAAACAAGTGCACATGCTACTTTTGTTTTAGTCTTCTCACTTTCTCCCTTAATAACTGGGGGTTTGGGGTGCTAGAAGCAAGAAGCCTGATCACAAATGTGCAATGAGACCCTGAGCTAACAGGTTAGCTGACATGGAACTGTTAACAGTGAATTGGCTTGAAGACGGCGGGAGGAGGGTGGGGAAAGAAAAAAAAAAAGGGAGACAGAGTGAGAGAGACAGAGACAGCAACCAATTCAGCTGCAAGAAATCAAGCTAAATCAGTCCCAAGTGCCCATGTTGGAGAGACTTGATCTCATACCTTGCTTGTTATCAAGGCACTCCTGATACGAGTCAGCTCCAGTTCCGTTGCGGTCTACAGACAAAACAAAAAGTTTCATTCATATCAAACATAAATATTAGAAACTTCTCAAATGGCAGCCGTGCTGGAGCAACACGTTACGTGCAAATAGTGCTAGTGCTTTTGGAGGCCACGCTGGTTCACTGACAGAACCTGTGACTGGTTGCAAACAAGTTACAATAGACTGACACCAACTCTCTATGAGAAACTTCTTTTTGTCCTGGGCCGTTTCTTTGCTCCCAGCCCTGCCCATCTGTCTCCACACTGCTGAGGGCACAGGCAAGGGGGATTAGAGCCACAGCTGCTCTGAGCAAGTTCCTTAAACACATGGAAGACAGAATACCTGGAGTTAAATCTACCATTGCACTGTTCTCTGTGGGCCCTATGAAACCACTGGTTTGAACCACTGGAACCTGGACTATGGAATAGACTTGTCTGATGCTCACGGTTCCGTGGTCCCTTTCGCTTTTCAGCTGCTACGTTCTATTACAGGTAACTGAAAATTCTAAGAACATACTGTCCAAATATTAATTTTCTATGGAAGTAGTGTAGCTGTAGTTACCGCTGGGTTTATCTTCCAGCATGAGAGAAGCTGGTCTGTGCCATGAAAAAGGGGAGCAGCTAAGACTTCTGAACATGTGAGTGCTCCAAACAAGGAAGAAACCAGACAGCTCCCAAACACAAGTGTGGTCACACAAGTGGCCTCTCACATCCAGCATGGATATCACCTAACAAAACCCTTCATCTGCATTAGAGGTTCTGTTAAATCTCAGTGCCTCATATAAAAATGGTTTAACCTGTAGGTTAGCAGAATCAGGTTACAGTGTGGCTTGGACCTTTAAAGCAAACCAAAGATTGTTCCAGCACGAGTTCTGCTCCTGCTTTACAATTCAGTTCAACCACAAAAAAATGTCTGAATGGTTCTTGAGAAAAAATATGAAATACATCTGTAAACCCTGGATAAACTAATGTTCTTTCAGCAGCTTACTTGCACCTTACACACTCTGCTGAATGTGACAAGTAAAGCCACTGAGCCCACGAGGCAAATGTTTCTACAACCTCAAGAAGTGACATTTTTTGTACGTCACATATCTAAGAATGCACATGGTGCTAAAATCAGTCCTGTTGTACAACCACCAAACCATTCCATCAGGTCACCCTGATCACGTTCTCCTACCACAGCAACTCCAATGGGATTGGAGACAGCTCCTCTACTTGAATGCTTATCTGTGTAGTGGTCACAACTAACCAAGAGCCACTCCACTAGGCTGGACTGGGTGGCTAAGCTATCCTGTAACGGTATTTCAGCCTCACCTCTGAGAGAACCAGCACAACAGCGAGGTGTTAATGTCTTTGTAAAGATAAAACTTCAGAGCCAGAAGTTTATAAATACCGTTCACAAAAGAAAAAAGACATTATGGAGAACCTTCCTACCCAGGCACCTGCAAACAAATGCATTTGTACCTCCAACAAGTGACTGGTCCCTGACTATGACGGCTTTCTGGCATTGCTCAAGTGTGGCAAACACATTCCCACATCAGCTGCCCTTTCATCTTTGCTCAACCATCAGCTGGTGATGGCTCCTGGAGGATGAAGAGATCCAGATCCCAGTTAAAAGGCTTCAGATTCAGTAATAGTATTTAATGAACAAAGAAGCAAAAATTGAAGTTGCCCCACTGTTTGTGTTGTGTAAATCGCAGATAATAGATCTCCCTAATCCTAATGAGGCCTTCCTATTAAAATCTTTATTAGCTTTCAGCTCTGCAGATTGCCCAAAGGCTCATCAGTTTCCCTATCTCGCAGTACCAAGATCTGCTTTAACTTTTACAAATAGCTGTAAGATATTTCTCAGCTTATCAGCATTGCCAAGCAGTCTGTCTTATCATTACTATTGCAGATAAAATAAATGAGCTCACGATGATATGAATAATGGCATTTTCTGTAGGCTGGTTTCCCATTACATTTTCAACAGATTGTAGATTTAAACTTAAGCACAAAAGAAAAAAAAATAAGAAGCAGGGGGATGGGGGAGTGTTTTTTCCTTCCCATTTACCTCCAGTGTCTCAGAGCACAGGCTGCATTTTTAAGCTCACCTGACGAGAGCTAGTAATTAATTTTGAAAGGGAGCAGAAACACCTCAGCTCTGCTTTCTCTGAAGACCAAAAGCCCAGTTACTTCTGGGATGTTTTTTCAGCTGCATTTGTCGGAGAGAAGCAAGGGCTAAACTGTGCTCTGCCTAATGAAGCCATCTTCATTAGTTCGCTCCCTTCCCCAGCAGCCTAGGAATATACCAGTCAGATTGGGAATTGAAATCATGAAAAGCAACAGAACCGCATTTGAATTAAAAGGCTAAGCTACAAAGGTCTCCGACGGCTGCTCTGGGCTGATTAGCGCCAGGCGCGCGTGGCCCCGTTTGCGGCGCTGAGCGAATTTTGCAGCACGCGCCCGCGGATAAAGGCAAAGCGTCCGCGGGAGACGAGGAAGCTGAAAGACTAACACGGCTCTGCCTTCCCGTGACAGCGAGCAGGGAGGTCATGTACTGGCAACCATTTTCTGCCTGGTCCCTGCAGCAATCACTACAGGGTTAAACGCTTTTCCGCTCCCCGAATTCCTCGCCCTGTCACTGTATCAAGGTTATCTATTATTGGCAGTGACAGGTGAAAATTAATCTCCTAATTATTTCTTGCTGCGTAATCTGCACTGAAGGAGTAACGTAAAAGGATTACAGTACACCCTCTATGGAAAGCTTTGCTAGAGAGCCAATCATCCAGGGAGATAGAGGGGATGTGGGAAAGAGATATTTATGACAGATTTCCAACCATTTTGAAGGCACGCTATACTATAACTTTATAACCTACGACTCTAGAGTGAGGCCATTCTTGCAGGCATCTTAAGAGTCTACACATTTTTTATTGTTGATTCTTCCATGAAAAAACCCCCCAAGATTTATCCCATTATGTCCCTGATTCTCCTTTGGAATAGCAATCACTGTAGGAACAGCATCCACGCACAGATGATTTTTACCTCCCACAGAAACATTATGGCAAACAATGTACCCAGTCTGCTTCAATTCAGTATTACAAATCTTGTAACTAGCAATGTAACTAGCATTTTTTCCACAAGAACTTAAGCTAGACTATTTTCAAAAATGAAAGTGTTTTTTAAAAAATCGCATTCTGTAAGCAAGTTAGAAATACCTTTGGTAACAACATAAACAGCCACCTTAAAGTGCTGGCTCCATGTAAACCCTAACTCTCCTCCTACCACCCACCAGAAAGTAAGGTTTATTTTTACAGTATTAAAGAACACACATTATTTTTAACCCTTTTCACACAGCCATATAAGGTACAAATGGATGTTTTGGAGAACCTGTTTCTCATGCATGTTAACAGAACCATCCTAGCTGAAGTTTACAAGAACAAGCAATCACAGGTTGCGTTTAAAATCGTATTAGCTACCTTGAGACGTGTTAACCTGTGCCTGTGAGATGGTTACTGCAGGGGGTCACTGTCTTTAAAACTCTGTCAGGGAATGGGACAGGACAGCAAGGAAGATCATCAGCTGCAATCAAGTCCTGCCACCAGTATCGGTCACATCTACTTCCCATTTCCTTCACGACAATCTTTTCTACACACTGCAGAAACATGACTAACTCTTCCATGCAAACTCTCGGCGCTTAAATCCAGCACCACCTTCTGCCTTCTCGGAAAGCCGTGCCTCGCCATAAACTTTGACTGCAACACACCTGCCAGCAGCGACCGGCCACCGCTCCGGTTTGCGTTTTCATCGACCAGGATCTCGCAGCCGAGACAACAGCAGGTGAACCAGGAGAGACATAAGTGCCAGTAACCCGAGGCACACCCCGAGCCCCAGCCCGAGCCCCAACCCCAGCCCCAGCCCGCGGAGCTGAGCCCGGGCAGTGCCCGGCACACCTGGCGCAGTGCGCGCCCGCAGCCACACGGGGGCGCAGGCAATAAGCGCTGCCGAGCATTCCCGACCCCGCGGGCCGGGGCCGCTCCAGCCCCGCACCTGGAGCTCCCAAAAACCGCCGGGGCGGCGCCTCCGCCACCGCCGCCGTCAGGGGTCACTGCGCCTCCTCGGCTGCTGCAATCCGCGTCAAGGCGGATTTCAGAGGAAGCCGCCGAACTGGAACGCATTTGCAGCTCCAGGGACAGAAGCTGGACGAGCCATCTGAAACGCTGCTAAAATCACCAACACTCAGGTTTTAAACGAGCGGCTCAAATGAGGCAAATTCCCCAGCAGTGACAGAGGTGTTAAGGTTGTTCACCTTCTCCTCTGTTGGTTTTAACACCTCTGGGCCAGGCGCTGCGGCCGCCCGGCTCCCGGAGCCTCACGGCTCCCCGGAGTCCGAGCACCAACAGCGCCGAAGGGCAGGTGAGGGGTGCGGAAATGAATTATTTTCCTCTTTGAGGCAGCTGCTACTAAAAAAGTAAGGCTGTGTTTCAGTAATTTTTTAACAAGCGCTTGCTTCTCCATCTGAAAGTCGGCTCCTAAGTGATCCTTAGGATATTTCTCTGAAAACACGTATCCAGCTACTAAGTTTCATTGAATCCACACATCACCTATATGCGTTTCTATATATTTAATTTTCACTAGCATGAAGATAATTCGTGTTTATACCATTGAGGCTAGAGATTTACTTCTCCTCAGGACCTATTTTCGATACATAAACAGAAATAATTGAATGAAGTCTAGAACAGAACATAAGACTTTAGTGGTTTACCCTTGGTGCTAAGTAAATGAGGAAATTATTCACTGGCATCAATGACATTTCAATCTTATAGTTACCTAATCTCTTACACAGTAGCTACGAGAACAAAAGAAATGTGTACTGAGGCAAAGCACCCACCTACTAACATATCAGTGCTACTTATAACAAGCCTGTTTTCCAGTAATATGTTTCCCTTATGGAAATCTGAAGAACAAATTCCTATCCATAGGCATTTTCCCCAAATGCTCCATCATCAACCTCATTATACGATACAGAAATCCTCCCAAGGGGTATTATGTAATGGCAATCCCTCTTTCCTCTCCCTAAGGAGTATATTTCTCATTACATCTCCTAGTAATTGATCAGTCTAGGAAATAATTTCTGGTAAAACCATATGTTTCTTTACCTAGTTTGGAACTTCCATCTTTATTCAGAAGGACAAAAGAGAGACCCTAGAAATTCCATTTCTGAGGCAGAAATGCAGGATGCCAACCTTTGCTCAAACATGCTACTACACATGGAACAACACATTCTTACACCTGCCTGACTTCAGATCTTGCAAACTCAAAGTCATTAAAACCAACCACCTTACATTTTGTATTCTGATTACACAAATAATTTTACTTGACTGAATCTTTTGTAATGGCTTTCAAAAGACTGCTACATATGTCAATACATCCAGACACCACAATCCCTAGATGTTATGAGTCATTCAACACAAGGATGCTGGGAGTCAAAGAATATAAAAAAAGAAAGAAAATATTTAAGGCAGAAAATGACATACACATCTGTGCTTTCCAAAAGTGCCATACAGCGCTGACTGGCCAGCTGAAGAATGAAACCCTTTTCATTGCCACTTCCATCAACATTAGTTTAAAAAGCAACAACAGCAAACACTAATATTTGTACCCCTTACTGAAAGTAACTTAAACCTGCACATTCTTGCAAAATCAGAGGGAAATAAATATCAACTACTGCTAAATATCTATAGTTTATCACTGGAATTTGAATCATACTCCAATCCCTTTTTTAACTGTAAAATACCAGAGCTATGTGTGACACTGCTATTTGATTTAGCCAGCCCAGGCCACAAGGTCCAACAGATGCATGTCCCGATAGAATAACACCAGGATATATTTTGCTCCTTCGTTTGTTTATGAGAACAGACTGCCCCTCACTGATAAACAAGGCTTAAGGTTTCACTCAGAATAGTCCACCTTCCAAAATAAAAATAAAAAATAAACTACAAATCACTTTGTACTAGTGAAAACTCGGTATCCAGCTAAATAAAATACTGCCTGCCTTGTCTTATAGCATTATTCTCCTCCGGAAAAGAAAATCAGGCAGCCCAAGCTAGTGCCTTTTGGCATTAGCACAGGGCAGTTTTAGGGAATTGCTGTGAGCAAAGAAGAAAATTCTTGACGAGAGCATTAGGAGTCTGCCACTTGTGGGAAGTTAATGCTGTGTGTATAATTCAAGCAGCTCGCCCTTGTAAGTCTGTATGTGGGGAAAATCGGATTTATACATAAACATAAACCTCTGAAGTAAATTCTGATCAGGGATGACCAGAGATTTAACTCTCTAGAAAGAAGAATGGGAAGACTCTATTTTCCTGTAATACCTTGGCAGCCTTTTCCAGTTGAGCGAGGCTTGCTTTCAAGAATTGATAACAAAGTAAATAATTCCAGTTTCTGCGGCACAGGGGAGACTGGTTAAGGACGCTCTCCAAGACCCAAAGCAATCATTCAGAACAGTAACTTACATAACAAGAAATTATCTTTGTTACAAAATTAGGTTAAAAGGACCTCAGATACTGGAATGTTACAAAAAATCAGGACATGCCTTGAGAAGATTAGCTGGCAAGCAGCCTCCCGAGATAAATGCACAACTTCAAGAAGATTTTACAAGCCTAAAAACCAGTTTAAATTCCAGAGAGACGCACAAGCCTTTGCCATTTAAAAAGGTCCTTCTTTCCTTCTCTCTGCCCTCGCCTTATTCCTGAGCTCCTTTTCCAAACCATCTTTAGTTAACCAGTGACCTGGAAATCTTATTTCGCCTCCTCCCTCCCCTTTTCAAATTTGTCACTTTAAACACACAAGGTTTAATTTCTTAATTGGATTAAATTTTTCTTTCAGGCTGAGCAGAGGGGCCCCGCAGCAGCCGCGGGAGGGGAGCAGCCCCCGGCAGCCCCGCACCCCGCGATCGCGCCTGGCCCGCACAACCTGCCCGGCTCGGGAGCGGCGGGGGCTTCCTGGGGCCAAAAGACACACGGGGGGAGGAAGGAAAAAAATAAAATAAATTCACGATGACCATTTTCTGACTTGCTATTCCTTGTGAATAGAAGGGCTGTGGCCGTACCGAAGTGGTTAAACCGCCGGGCACAAATTTTTGAGTTTGTTACCGTTTTGAACAGCCAGAAATCCCAGACCAACACCGGCCTCATCCGGCAGCCGGGTACAGCGCCAGCCGGCCAGCAACACCCGACAGCGCCAAGACGCGATATTCTGCTCAAGGGGAACACCGAGGCGCCCATGGAGCCGGGCTGCGGGGCCTCCACGGCCACCCGCGAGTGGGTGGGAAGGAACAGCTGGATCCGCCGGGCACACCGAGCTGCCCCGGCTCGGCAGCTGCTGCCCGGCCCCGCTCCTGCCCGGGGAGGCAGCGGCTCAATATTTATTATTGTCCCCTCCCCGCTCCCGCGAGGCTGAGAAGAGAGATGCGGTCGCACTGGAGGAATGTGCGAAATGGGGTGAAAAAAAAATCAGCTTGGGAGCGCATCGTAGTATCCCGACAGCTCCGCGCTGCTGCACCTCGTTCTTGTCTTTTATTTAAACACACCCTGTTTCTCCTGCAAAAACACCCTTCTCCGTAATTATTGTGCACGGAGCGCTCCTCGGTTCGCCTCCGGCAACGGGAAACGACCGGCTCCTGCCCCTCCGCATCCCGACCCCGCTCGGGAGAACGGGGCGCGAACCACCCAGAAAAGCCACCGGGGATGGCGGGGGACGGCGGCGCGGCCGGGAAATCCGAACCAACCTCTTCGGCCGCACCGCAAACGGCGCAAGAGGAAAAGAAGAAAAAGAAACACACAGAGACCGCACGCACGGAGCCGCCGCAGCGGCGGGAAGCGCAGCGATTTCCTCCTCCCGGCTGACCGCAAAGCCGCCAGCTCCCGGGCTGGAAAACACTTCCCCCGCCGAGGCATGGGGGCTGGGGAGGGGGAAGAGAAGCCCCCCCCGGAGGTGGGTGGGGGGGTCCCCGGCCCGGAGGACGCCCACCCGCCCGGCGCTACTCACCGCGCGGCGCGCAGACCATGGCGAGCCCCGCCGGCCCGCCGGGCCCCCGCGGGATGATCCTCCGGGCGCGGCCNTCCTCCCGCCGCCGCTCGCTGCTTCCCTCCGCTCTTCCTGGGGCTGCAGGCACCGCGTCTCCTCTCTTTTTTCTTCCTTTTTATTTTCCCCCCACTTGGTTTTTTTGTTGTTTGTTTTTTTTCTTGCTTTTCTTTCTCCCCCCGGCCGAACCTGGGGCTCAAAGTTTGCGCCCCCGCGCCCGCTCAGCCCCGGAGCCGCCGCGCAGTCGGCGCTCCGGGTCCAGCACCCGCGGGGCTAAAAACACGCGAGGGGGCGAAAAGCCCACAGACGCACCAAAAAAAGGGAAAAAACCCAGTAAAAAAAAATAAAAATAAAAGCGACCCAAGCGGCGGCTCCGGCCGGCATCCGAGGAGGGCAGCAGGGGAACGCTCAGCCCCGAAGGCACGGCCCCATCCACGGGCTTCCCCCGGCGGCGGGTTTCTTTCTTCCTTCCTTTCTTTCTTTCTTTTCGTGGTTCACGCCTCGGTAGCCATTATTCCCAACCATGGACGGGGAGGCACCGCGCCGAGCCCGCTCCGCTCCGCGGCGGCGGTGCCGCTCCCCGGGCGCTCCGCGGCGCGACTGCTCCGCGCGGCC